>JASDQU010305756.1:48620-59401 GCA_032191745.1 Picea mariana | reverse complement strand
ATTGAGCGTTTTCGATGAAGATCTCATCTTTAAACCTGTCATGGGCATATGGACAAAAGGATGATAGTTGTGATGCGTGCTTCAAGACCAGACCCTTTGGGTCATGCTTGCAAAAATGGCCAGTCTGGAATCGGAACTCCAATTGGTGCAACTCGTCCTGCTTGGTTTGAGTGGTGTCTTCTACCATGTAGAAACCTATATGAAATCCATAAGGTATGAATGACCACTTCTTATCTTTTACCAGAGTAGCATTGTAACCTTGCAGGATGGTCTAATAACAGATTTCCCCTACTACTAGTCGATTAGGGACATACACAGGTAACATATGTGGTGCTTCGGTGGCTCCGAAAACCCTGATGTAGGTATCGTACTCATCCATATACTAGTGGCCAACCTTTGATATCATCTTTTTGGCCATATCCGATAGTCTTGGTCACTCTTTCTTGAAGAAAATAAAATGAATACGTGTGATAAATTGATCACAGATGAGAGAGTAGGATTTCTTGTACCTGTTCTCCCACAAGATGTTGAAATATACATGGACCAATAGTTCTGAGGCATGCTAGCTCAATTTCATTCCGACAAAGGAATTTTTGGCACATATGACATCCAGTAATTAAGAAGCCGTATAGAAGGATGGGGTTTCTCCCTCTTTCAACGTCTGGGCATGTTGAATGAAAATTCTCAATTTCTCTGAAATGATGGCACCCCAGTTAAAACCCCTCCCTGAAATGGCTACAGTGTAATCTAGAGGCATCCATGCCACTGAAAACCTGAAACAATCTTTCTCCTCGTACAAACGGGAAATGAGGGCCATTAGATAGATATACGAATCCTTTAATTTGGTCATCGGGTACCAGCCGGAGGTTCGATTGTTGTATTTTTTATCTTCTCTCCACCATGAATCCATCACCTTGTTGGTGTTGTGTTTTTCATAGAAGCTTACAACAAAATCGGTGTTCAGCCACTCATCTAGGCCTTTGAGCTTGTAGTAATTATGCAGCTCCAATGAAAGGAAAACCCCGACACACTCACCATTGTCGTCATTAATCAAACATCTTTGTGTGTCTACGTGGTCAATAAGCCACTTCAAGATTTTTATGTAGGGGAATACTGGAGTTCTGCTCACTACCATGTGCAAGTATGATCATTGGATATTCGGGGAAAAATTATCGTCGATATTTTTGATATCGGGGACAGTGTGCGTGGTATATTCGGGGAATTCTTCTCGCTTGATATTCTAGAAAATTTCTCCCAATGTCGGAATACTGCTTTGGTACCTATGATCACCTCTGTGTCTCCAAAGGTCGAAGGCTGAATAAAAACCTTCTTGATGGATGTCTTGATGACGGGTACCGGTTTTGGAGTAAATTTGAGTTGTTTTGTGACCACTGGGGAAGAATTTTCTCCCACATCTGGTTCCTTTAGCTTCGGTGCTCTTGGAGATTTTCTGGTGGTTGGTTTTGTTGGAGGCATTGTTCCTGCAAATGAGGAAATCCTTTAGGGCTAGCATACAGAGAAATATTGGATCCAAATGTATATGTGAAGTGAAAACACAGAAAATCCAGACTGGTACATACCTGTAACGCTTGTTAAACTTTTTAGTTTGATACTCATGGGGGGCTCGGAGGCTTTTGAACTGCTCATTTCATTCTTCTTTGATGTTTTGAGGCTCCTTTGCATGCGGAATGATCTTGTTTACAATGACTCAAAAGGATTTAACGGAAAATATCTTACCAGTCATATCAACCAATTAATCTGGGTGATGAGTGAAATTCAAACAAATCTACCACCAAATCTTTGCAATTTAATTCATCGTGGGTTGACGGCGGAGGCGCGAACGGTGATGTGTTGTATCGGTAGGTTCAAACATTCTTTTTTTATTCATGCACGAATTAGAAAATAATACGAGTTTTCGAATTAGTTATCCCTTTAAATGTGTCGAATCTAAACGTATATGGCGTTAAAATGTCCCATTGTGTCTCCTTCCTAGTGAGGAAGTTGGGAATCAGCAAGGTGCTACGGGAGTTTTCATTGATGTTTTTTTGTGAAAAAAAAAAACCTCTGACTCCGATCGATTTCGCACATGGGTTTGACGTGGCGCAACTGGCTCAAGATAAAAACTAAATTGTAAGGTTATCCAATCTGGCAAGGATACATGGCAGATGAGTACAGGTGGTATGATCGTGCATATCAATTGGAGTCGGGTTTTTTCATAAGCTGTGCATTTGAAAACTAAGCCTGGGCTCGCCGATGCCGAAAATTATCGAGGATCGGTGATAGGGGAATAAACCTATCATGCTTTTTTACGGACATTCTTTCTCAAAATGCGTCGATGCTGAAAAAGATTCAGGGATTGGCTATCGGCGATTGTGTTTCTGCCTTCATTAATGTTTACTCCCTTTGCCTTTCGTCGATGCCGAATGAGATCGGCTATCGACGGATTCCTTGTGTAATGCTCACCATGGAATGAAGCTTCCTTTTTTCCCATGTCAATGAAGATCGATGCTCAACGACTTTGGTTTTCTGAGGTGATTTTCTTTCATATTCAATTCTTCCTGATGCTGAATTTTGAAGCGCATCAGGGAAATGCTTTGGCTATCGATTTTTTAATTAAATGTTAGTCTTTCAAGTTATGGGTTTTCACATGTTCAAGAAAAATTTGAGAGACTCAAATGAGAAATAAAATGATAGGAAAAGGAAACATTTTCATACTGAAGTAAAATTTAGAAAGACCAAAAGATCAAGTGGTACCCAACAAATGAAATTTGACATAGAATTTTTTTAGGGTGTGTTGAGTGCTCAACAAGTCTGTTGTGGTTGTTCTTGTTCCTTCTACTGCGTTGTATTCAATTGTAGTTTTTCTAATGTATCCTTAAAATTTGTCGTCTTCTTAATGATATCCTCCCTTTTCTTCTCAACATCATCCCATGACTCTACTGCATGGTCCTGCACCTTCTTTGCATCATCCTTTGTCAATGTTAGTTTAGAGACGCTCTTATGCACCTTCATATTATTTCTATGGCCTACTACCTGTAATACTTTCCTCTTCATCGACAGAGTCTGTATCTATTTTTTAGTAGTTGGAATCTCTATGTCTGGGACATCTCCACCTCATATTTCCTCTTGTCTAGGAACATTAACATCCTTATGTGCTCCTCCATTAGGATCATTTTGTTGTGTTCCTCCATTTCTTACTTTTGTGTGATCCTTCTCTAGCGTTGAGGGATTTGGAATGTTCTTTTGTCAAGGTTTTCTTATTGTCGTGCTCCCTCCATTACCCTTGGCATGCTCTATAGCCTTCCTCATATTTTTTGTTGGATTATTTTTCTTCTTTGATATGCCAGCCTCTGCATGTTGCTTACCTTTTGATCCCTTCTTGGACACTACTGGTACTTTCCATTCTTTAGGACAGTATTTAATGGTACATTGTACCTCTTTTGTTGTCACACACTACCTCATCTACAACCAATTCTTCTTGGGATCCGTCTTGGCCTGGATCCACATATTGTGTCTAGAAGCCTTGAAATTTTCTACTCCTCGATGTTCTTCCATCACTTCTGGTGGTATCCTCCATGTATTGGCTATATGTTCCTTCATCTCATCAAAATACATGGAAAATATGATAGAAATCACCTTCCTTTATTTTACATGTGAGGTGTGCCTTAATTTCATATCTTTTGTTCTACAACACTTTCTTGTCCTTGGGTAAAAGTTTCTATTTGGGTTCTCCCCAACCCACATAAGGTATTAATATGATCAACCATGCATAGTGGAACTTTGTTCCAAGATATTGTGCATCCTTGCAGTCATCCAAAAATAAATTCAATAAGTATGGGTTCCAGCTGAGTAGATTCCCCTCCGCGCACTATGCAGCTGCTACTATAACTCTTACAGTTGATTTTTCCTTGTGAAATTTCCTTAACATTTGGAAAGCCATCAATTTTTTTTCTGAACTCAACGTAGGTTCACTTATTTTGTTGATTATGATTCTTGAGGATCCTCTCTCAGTACCATATGTCTTCTTCATCTCCTCTGCGAGTGCTTTATCCCTTGTCTTATCATCCAATTATTTTGTTTTCTTTTCTCCATCTGTTGGTAGAACTATAATTTCTACAATCAGATATACATATATTAAGACCATCTTTTCCATCCATAGAATACCCCATGAGACAATGCCAATAATTGTTTGACGCAACTGTTTACATCTTTACCCCACCCAAAATGAGGGATTTCTAACAAGTTCATTATCCTTGTGTTATACAACCCTATAATCCACCGCTTAGGCTCTAATATTGGAACTCTGGACGAACTTGTTCCTTTTCTCTCCATATAAACTTATGGCGCAAACTCAAGAAACTTGTCCCTTTCTGTTACATCATGATCAAAATACTTTAGTTTCTCTACACATCCTAATATGTTAGGAAGGATCATGACTCCTTTGGGTATGTGAGGTAGTGTCAGTGTAACTTTTGAATGTTTGCGTGGTATTCTCTATACTGGTTGTTTTCCTTTTTTATTCTCTATCATTGTCAAGGTTCCTACCTCTTGTTGTGCATCCTCTTTGTCTTCTATGTCGTAATTCTATTGACCTATGACATCCTCCATCTGTACCTCATCTTCTGATTTTTGTGTTGACTCTGCAATAGGTTTTTGCACTACTTCAATTGGTTCCCTAGGCTCATTTAATTATATATGCTCATTGTCTTCCATTTTCAACTGATGTGGTGCTCCTAAACCAACTTGTTGTGTAGGTTTTTGTGCAGTAGTAGGGTTTTTTTATTTGGCCCTCAAATCAACATCTATTTTCTCAGTCATTGTTTCATGTTCTTTGACAATGGTTGGACTAACTAGCTCAATGACTAGTGATGGGATTGCATCGACATCGACGACTCCCTCCGACTAGATAGGGTTTTCTACTTCAGTAGTTTCTTTCTCCTACAGAGAATGTTTAGCACTGCGTGTTTTCCTTGCAGTTTTGTTGGGAGTGCCAACCTTCGGTGGCACCATTCTTCTAAATTCTGCAAAATGGATCTAAATCCTCACTAAATACCTTGAAGTCTTCTCAAAAAAACCTGTTCGCACCAATTTTTTTCTCCTTATCTCTCATTTTCTCAATGACATAATGAGTATTCCCTTGCAAGTTTTCTTCTTTTATAGTTCCTTTCATAAATTCTCTATCATATCCCACTTTTCCGACCATTGTATTTTCCCTTTTCTGGATGCTTCCTGCTACGTTTTTTTTCTAGTCATCTTTCTCTAGCATGTAGTATATTCATTTTTTGACACACCTCTTACTATTTGTTTCACATTGTATCATCTAATTTTTCATGCAAAACCACTTGTTGGAACACATATATTTTTCAAATGCTCCAGTTACCGAAAGGTTGAAGCCGCCTTTTCTTTCAAATAACAAAAAAAATAACCATAAACCTCAAATATTGGATTTTGGGATTTCGCAGATCTAACGGTTATACGTATCAAAGCTCCCAATGTCCCGACATGCAAAATTGTGAAGTCGGGTTAAGTTTAATCATGATCATCAAATCATTGAGCAATGATTATCACTATTTTAATGCATCGCACTTTCACGATTCGGGAGTCACGCCTCGAGTGACTTTCGAGCGTCCAATTTACAAAGTCATGAAAGAGACTTAAGATAAATGTACTTAATTACAAGACTAACGATAATTAACGTTAGTTAATCATCACGGCTTCGCGACTCGACAGTTTTACCTTAGAACGAAACCATTGTAATCATGATACCCGAGGTCATGAGAATTATAAACTAATCACGATCAATTAAGAACTTAAGTATGATCAAAGTTAATTAACCAAATCACAATATCACAAATTTTGGGTTTATGTCCCAAGACTAAGAATAAAATCGCCTGAGACTACGAATGCTGAAAAAGGATTAAGAACTAATTGTGATTAATTAAAGGATTAAATTGGATTAATTAATATCTTAAACAACTTTAAACCTATGGAGCTTACGAGTAAAGAATTAAATGTTTCTACGATCGTCCCAAGTCATGAAATATTAAACATTTATGGCATTTATAAGAGAATTAGGGAAATGATTGAAATTCAAATCTTGCTTCATTTCAAAATATTTCTATTAAAATAATTAAAAGTTGTGTCAGCAAGGACCCGCACAGACATGAGTACTTTAAGTGAAAGAATTTACGTCATTATTTGAATTTCATTTTAGTTTCACAGAGTGAGTTTAGCAAGATAACCATTGTTTATGTTTGCATCCTCTGTGAAAGGAACTGCAATCTCGAGATTTTATATCATGGCTCCATGGAAAATGCCCAAAACAACTGGTTAAAGTTTAGGTCAAAATTTAGATATTATTTATGATACCTCTCCTAGAAACATCGACACAGTCAAAACATGGACACAGGTTTTCAACATCTTAAAATACGAGATGATAAACTGCCCAGATGACTCGAGTGACAATGAGAAAGATGACCTGTATATCAAATACAAATTGGTTGCTCAGTCAGAATTGCAAAAGGTAGCAACAAGGTCGCGGATTTTCCCCTATTGTGATATGGTTAAATGGGTGTTGGACCATGTATATGTCCCAACTAGGACAATATTTAATGCGCAGAAGGTGGTTTTTGGGACATTTAGGATAGAGCATCTACAGGCGATGTACAAATTGTCCCCCACACCCAATTTTACTTACAATGTCGAATTCTTAGAGGACCATTTCAAAAAGAAAGAATGTGAGCAATTTGGAAAAATCTTATCTGACCTAATCAAATATTGGTGCTCACGCCCTGAAAAGTTCAGGGCAGACACTCATGGTATATATGCAATCCCTTATTTACAGCCACAATTTATGTATGTAGCGATGATGGTATGCAGGTTTTATGGGAGAGAGAATACTGCACATTTTTTTCTCCCATGGGTACCACTTATCCACATAGTAGCAGAGGGGTACTCTTTCGATTGGGCTAAATTGTTTTCATACAATCTAGCCAGCCAAGTCATAGAATATCAAGCACAAAGGGTGAGCGGGAAAGAAACTTCATTTTTCATGTCTGCGTACATTATGTATGTTGTTTTCTTCATGACACCTTTTC
The DNA here is from genome assembly GCA_032191745.1 of Picea mariana. Taxonomy (NCBI): domain Eukaryota; kingdom Viridiplantae; phylum Streptophyta; class Pinopsida; order Pinales; family Pinaceae; genus Picea; species Picea mariana. The sequence continues at coordinate 52,304 of JASDQU010305756.1, read as the reverse complement.
CATTAATGAGTTGGATATGGAATTCAAATAATGCAAATCCTATTCATGTGTACCACTCCAAACTATGGGAAGATAAGGCCAAGGACTTCGTCTATGAGATTTTCAACTGTGTAATGATACCAATGCATGTCATTATCTACAGCCATCCACCTCCCAGGATTTCGAATAAAGTCGTGACAAACTTAAAAAACGTAGCAGACTGGTACCTGGAAGAACAGTTCTCATATATTAGGGTTTTTGGATGCTCTGTTCCCCCTTATGCCCTACTGCTATTCTTATCATGCAAGCTAGTATGTAAAGAAATCGCCAGGCAAACTGTGCTCGACAGGATAAGAAAAGAACTCAAAGGAGTTCAGAAAAAGGTATGCCAGTATTTTCCCATACACATTGGTACATATTCTTTATTAGATTTCGTCCATGCCAAAGAAGAGGCCACGGTCTTAGAGGAAATAAAACTAGTAGACATTGTATTTAAGAAACATGATCCTCATAGGGTCGTGGGTAACCATATGGAAAGTTGTGGTCTAAAAATATATGAGCATGAATATTCCCCCCATGAAAAAATGTTTCGATGAGCGAGATCCTACTCAGAAGTCTTAAGTCGAGTTTGAGCTCTACTGCCCAGAGAAATGGTCGATTTCTACAAATTCTAGGACCACCGGAGAAGTGGCCTTCTCGAAGTTTTGCAAGGAAAAAACTCAAAACCTCCAATTACACAGCAAATAGAAGCCCAAGGTTCAACGGATACAAATCCTAGCAAAAAAAAAATTCAAGAGAATACAGAGGAAACTGAGCCCTCGAAACAGGAAACCAAGATCGCAAGTCGAGAGGAAAAACTCCCAGAGACAGGTACACCAGTTAAACAAGTCAAGAATCAAACAGAGTCCCCTTCAAAATGGGTAGGAGACACACCCTTGTCTCTATCAAATGAAATGGCCATAGATGCTATCATGAAAAAAGAATCCAAAGAAATCGGTAGTCCCATTCCATTTGTCGTTCCCTTAAAATTTACAAAGGGAAATCCCAATGCAGAGATAATATTTAAAGAGGATTTAACACCTATATCTATAGAAGAATCATCTCCTAGTGATTTCTTTTTTAGCAAGAAAAGGAAGGCCGTGGTGAAGCAAGAAACATACCAAAAGGTAGGTGCAGCAGCTAAGAAATACAGAATACTAACGGATGGAGAAGCCTTGGAACAGGAAGAATTTGTCGATGAGATAGTAGGAACATTGGGGGATTATGCAATGGCCAACCAATATTCAGTTGGAACCTTGAAGGAACGATTGAAACAAAGGGACCTGTTGATTAGCAAATTACAGACTCATATAGCAGTTATAGAGGTGAATGCCAGGAATGAGGCATACAAAGACTTTGAACAAAACAGAGCAGTCAACCAACAGGAAATCAAACAACTCAAATCTAATCTTGAGCAAATGCAACAGTTGGCTCAGACAAGTCAACCACAGGTAAGTTAACAGGAGGAGTTAATAAAACAACTACAATCTAAATTAAATTCTGCTGAAAGCCAGGTCATAGATATAAAGGTATTTTGAACTCAATCCATGGAAATACGAAAGAAGATAGAAGAATCACAATAGAGTATACTTACTAAAGTATAAATCATCCAGGAACATTTTCAGTTGATATATCAAGCCTTAGAAAAAATTACCTTAAGAGAAAGAGAAGCTAAGGTGGCTCGAAGTACTTTCCAAGAGGCTACTATAGCAATGATGAAAGAGGAAATGGTCATCGCTTCTAGATTATCCATTCGAGAACAAACCAGAGAAAACATCCTATTAAAAGCATGGGAACACAATCTATCAGAGAACAGAAAAATGGCTAAAGAGGTGAGAGACTCTTGTGAAGAAACATTTGGCCTAATAAATAAAAAATTGCTAGATCTTGATAACGAGAATAGCTCTAGAACGTTGGGCAAGATTAACATAGTTAAGCATATGCTAGATATCAAGGAAAATGTGGAAAGGGACCAAGTTGAACTATCTCAGATAAAGCAAGTCGATATTTCCCAAATAGACAAATGGTTGATAAAACCGAACCTACAGTTATTGTCTATCATTTTAGAAGACTGGAAAATAGGAGAAAGATTTCCATAGTTGGAGAGGAAGTGCTACACTTTCGAAGCAAATGACCAGACTGAACTTCCCAAGTTGATAGCCCAATTGGTACAAAAGTGTGTAAATTGTATTGAACAGGGGAAAGGGAAGACTTTTGGAGGCCAGTAATACAGTTTCTCATTCCATCCTATTTTGGAGCTAGAGGACAAAGAAAGGAAAATGCCCCGCCATCATGAAGGAAGACAAAGGACAACTAAGTGAAGCGTTTCATCTTTTCATTTGTAACCAAAACTTTTAGAATGATAGAATTCGAAACGTTTTAATCTAGTATAAATATACATTTTGAGAAAGAAACAAAGGTTGTTTTTTGCCGATTGTAAAGGAGAAGACTCTCTTCATTGAGAATTAATACAAATGCAGGCCATAGATTCTACATCTCGTTTATTCAGATTTTTGTGCTTTTTGTCTTTTCATATTTCAACATACTTTCATATATTTTCTTTGATGAATTCAAATCACAATTTAGTACAAACTCTACCATGGTTATGTTATATTCAATAATCTATTAACAAACAGATTTTCCTCTGTATTCACTATTAGTTAATACAAGACCTGCATGTTAATTAGATACTATATCTTATACTTCATTGAAGATTACATCAATCACTTTCTTCTTCTGTTACAAAGTAATATTCTTCAGTTTTGATATCTTGCTTTGATTAGCAGCTTAATGTTTTTCTTTCCATTCATTCTATATTTTGATTTTAACTCAGGTACGAGAAACAACCTCTCAAATGTTATAATATTAATTCATTTTTTAAAAGAATTTTTCTCTGTTATTTATGTGGTGAAAGGAAAACATTGAAACCTTTTCCTCATTTCCTGATGCCTAACGTTATACTTATATCCTTAGTATAAACTCAGGAACAACACCACTTATCTATCTACTGCATCTTTTTTGTGTTTTTCTTCTTTTTCCACTTTTTTTCTTCCTTTTTCTTCTTTTACTCCTACTATATACACTATGTACAATTCTACTTTTCTGTGTTGCAACTATTGATGGTTATTGGGTTGACTATCCCTATACAGTTTTAGTCAATTGTCATTCACCAATCCTTGAATCTCCTTAACTGGTAAATCCTACTGTTGCACAAAAATTCCATATGTGACAAAATTTATTTCACATGGCCCTTGCTAATGAATCCTAAACTTCCCTCGGTGTTGCAAGTATTTTCTATCATATAGGAGAACCAGATCTCCTCCCTTGAAGTTCTTATTCTTAATGTGTCTATCATGCCAAGCCTTATCCTTTGATTTATGCACTTCCCGATGGAACCCATCCAAAATCATGTCTTATTATAATTCCATGGGTTGAGCCAATTTTTCTTGAGTTGCACCTCTTTCTGTCATGTTTGTAATGGTTGCAATGCATAGACTAGGTATCAAATACTCCAAAGGGACTATTTCTTCTTGTCCATACACTAATCTGAAAGGTGTTTTCCCTGTAAGATTATTTCATGTAGTTCTATAAGACCATAATATTGTTGGTATCTTCAAATCCCTATCATCCATGTTCACATTACAAATATTAGTTAATGCATTCTCC
>JASDQU010305756.1:11609-25714 GCA_032191745.1 Picea mariana | reverse complement strand
TGTTGTCTTCCATCTCTTCAGACTCCGAGTTAAACTCCTCTTCTTCCAAAAAATCATCCGGCTCAAAGACGTCGTTGGGTAGCGTTTCATAAATTAGATTCAGAGGGTGTTCAATTTCAGTGATTGCAAAATTTAGTAGTTCTTATACTGTATGCACAAAAACCTAGTCGGGGTTGTCGACCACTGGTCTGGTTATTTTTTTTCTTTGAGGAAGTATCAGAGCTAAAGACAATGCACCAATTTGTCGGGCGTATCCTCTTGTGATCCTTCTAAATTGATTTAATTCCTTGTGAGGAAGAGCATAAGGTATATCATAGAACAAGAGTTCTTCCTCAGGCTATGGTGAGTCACTCATTTTGGGAGTACTCAAAGTGTGTGGGATGTCTTGGGAATGGATAGCCATGAATGTGGGTTGTTTTGAATCTACAGGTTGTCTGAAATATTACATGAAATATGTATTCAACCATTCATTCTTCATGCCCTCCTTCTAGCGCCAATTTTGTTTATGGGTCCTAAATCCCTTTAGTTCAAAAGGAGGAATCAAACCCGCCATCAAGGCCCAATTAGACTCTGCAACATTTAATAGTGGAATGGTTCTCTCGATCTTGCGATCTGGACAATTAATCGATGGGCTTTACATTTTCTTGTGAAGGCCTCTCTTTCGGTTTGGACTTTCTCTTTTTTGTATTTTCTCTTAGGTGGGACCGATATGAGATGTAAGCCAGTATAAACCAACTTGGTAACAAAAAGGATTAATTTTAACTACTGGAGAAGAGGCTAAGCTTGGGATAACCCGCTACTCAAACATGTAGACAACAATTATATACCATAGGCCTAGTACTAATACGTTAACCATGTGAGCATCCAATTACTATCTAAGATACTAATTATCAGAAAGAAAACACGCATGTGATAAGATAATGGCAAGAAAAATAATTCACCTACTCTAATCATCCATCACATAATAACAAAATGATTCATCTTAATCATTAAATAAAAGAACTGTAAAACATTGCATCAGATAACTTAACAATAGATTCAATAGCTCTTACTCATTACAACATCCATTCATGAGACAAGATAGGAAAATTTTCTTCTCTAGGTCCAATCACACATGCATTTGATGAAAATATAACTTGTCTTTGGTCCAGAAGGACTTCTCAATTAAAGACAGCTTCAAAATAATTCTTAACAAACTAGAAAAGATAGTTTCTTGCAACAACCATTGACCCTTAACTAATCGGTCGATTCTCTTATTTATAACATAAAATTAACTAAAAACAATGGCTAAAGTGTAGTTAAAAAAAACAAAACTCGCCACATGGTGTTCTCTCCTAACAGTTTGTCGACAGTCATCTCAAGATATTACTTTGAAAGGGTGACTTTTCTCATACTTGAACCAACTAATAAACAGCTCCTTGCAGGTGTGGGCGTATAGAAATCTGTGTTGTTCCATCAGAACCGTGCAAATCTCTCTGATCTTTACTGCATGTGCCCGATATTTCACCAGACTGACGCTTAACTGCTATATCATAGCTCGAGCTCTTATCAGGTGTTCCATAAATTTTTGCACCTATCCTGGTGTTGTGTCAGTTACCTTCACTAGTTGCTCAGCCCATAAAGAATCTTTCTTGGTGTTTGATTCGACTATGTCTCTCAAGTCATCGAAGTCTTTAGGTGTGCCGAAATTAGGGAGTCTGATATCCTTCATAGCCTTGTTGATTTTACCCCAATGTTTCTCACATTTGGCCCATTTATCTTGAATTTCTTAGTGCAGTTCCTGAGACATTCTTGCCCAATATTCGTCTGATTTCTTTATGCGATCTAGACTGATTTCGTTCAACACCCAAATGTCATGTTCTTCTTTATCTCAGCCTTGTTGGACTACACCAATGTAGTCGATTCACTCTATATCTTGCTACACCTTTTCGTACCACCACTCCATATCCTTGCACGTCGCGAGTGCCATGAGAGTATCTTCCTACAGCTTGGTTATCTTTGCAGTGAAAAGGTGTTTCTCATTCATGAACTTTCTATAGGCCTATTTGAAATCTCTCCTCAGGTACACTATGGCCTTTGTGGTGTCCTGATAGTACTTAGCCAAGTGGTGCAAATGTTCTAGTTATTTCAGGGTGGCAGCCAGTTCTTTTTTATCTCTTTTATCTCCATCCAGGGTGGCATCTGATATCGCCATCCCCACGCCGATAAGATCATATGTTCTAGAATTTTCTGTTTTTATCAAATCTTCCTCTATAGTGATGAGAATGGAACGGTCTAGAGTGATCCTCCTCTTCTTAGTGGTTCTTTGTACGATGACATTCCTTTTCCAATCATACACTATAGCATGTATATCGGCTACCTCGTCCATAGGTTCGGAAATATTCTAATCACACCTTGTGAGTGTATTTCCCTTTCCTAGGCTTTCGGTGGTGTACATTTTTTCAAGATCAGGTTCTTGAATGTCTTCATTGTGATCTGAAGGCTCATCTTCTGTATGTCTCTCATCGAGGTTTTCAATACCAATTGAAATAGAGGTGTCAGGAATAAACTCAACACTTACTTGTTCATCAGCCTTTGAAACACTGATTTCCTGCTATGGTTCTCCTTTATATGGCTCGTCCGACCCCTGCTAGTCTTTCGAACTGTCCGCTTGAGACTCTGGTGCATCGGGCTTTTTTTTTCTGAGACATCCTCATCTTTTTTTTATTTTTGTAGAAAATCCTTGATTTGGACCTCGGGGACAGGAGAAGATGTCTTCTCAAGTCCCTTTTCTTCTTTGATATCCACAGGGGTCCCGAGAGATAACTCTAGGCTCTCATCATCATCATATATCTTTATAAACTCATTCAAGGGTGTGACGCACTTGTTTATACTGGTACCCATACAACGTATGGATGAATCACCACACCGGTCAGTGATCTAGCCGGTGGTGTTGTGAATTCAAGGTCATCCAACCTGACAATTTCATCAACATCTATAAATTTGGGGCCGCTTGTACCCACCTAGATTATGTCTAGGTTATCGACAGGGGACCCTGTCATTTCTGATAGGTCTGAGTCATCTTATAGTTGATCAAGCACTCTTTGCACCCATTCTAACATGAGCAGTCCCCTTTCCCGCACATCCTACACCAAATGGATAAATTTTCCTTGCATAGGGGCTATCAAGGGGGCCTCTGCTACTTCGGTTGTTTCCGATGCTATCCTTTATTCTCTGGCCCTGAGGACCCCTTGAGCCAATTGTTCCAGGGTTGTCTCTTTCTCATCTAGGCTCATGGCCTTGAACCTCGTCTCCTTAGAATTAGCCATCCTTGCCATCACCTCGTCCCAGTATTGAGCGTTTTCAATGAAGATCTCATCTTCAAACCTGTCATGGGCATATGGCCAAAAGGATGATAGTTGTGATGTGTGCTTCAAGACCAAACCCTTTGGGTCATGCTTGCAAAAATGGCCAGTCTGGAATTGGAACTCCAATTAGCGTAACTCATCCTGCTTGGTTTGAGCGGTGTCTTCTACCATGTAGAAACCTATATGAAATCCATAAGGTATGAATGACCGCTTCTTATCTTTTACCAGAGTAGCATTGTAACCTTGCAGGATGGTCTAATAACAGATTTCCCCTACTACTAGTCGATCAAGGACATACACAGGTAACATATGTGGTGCTTCGGTGGCTCTAAAAACCCTGATGTAGGTATCGTACTCATCCATATACTAGTGGCCAACCTTTGATATCATCTTTTTGGCCATATCCGACAGTCTTGGTCACTCTTTCTTGAAGAAAATAAAATGAATACGTGTGATAAATTGATCACAGATGAGAGAGTAGGATTTCTTGTACCGGTTCTCCCACAAGATGTTGAAATATACATGGACCGAGAGTTCTGAGGCATGCCATCTCAAGTTCATTCCGACAAAGGAATTTTTGGCATAGATGACATCCAATAATTAAGAAGCCATATAGAAGGATGGTGTTTCTCCCTCTTTCAGTGTCTGGGCATGTTGAATGAAAATGCTCAATTTCTTTGAAATGATGACACCCCAATTAAAACCCCTCCCTAAAATGGCTACAGTGTAATCTAGAGGCATCCATGCCACTGAAAACCTGAAACAATCTTTCTCCTCATACAAACGGGAAATGAGAGCCATTAGATAGATATACGAATCCCTTAAGTTGGTCATCAGGTACCAACCGGAGGTTCGATTGCTGTATTTTTTATCTTCTCTCCACCATGAATCCATCACCTTGTTGGTGTTGTGTTTTTCATAGAAGCTTACAACAAAATCGGTGTTCAGTCACTCATCCAGGCCTTTGAGCTTGTAGTAATTATGCAGCTCCAATGAAAGGAAAACCCTGACACACTCACCATTGTCGTCATTAATCAAACATCTTTGTGTGTCTACGTGGTCGATAAGCCACTTCAAGAGTTCTATGCAGGGGAATACTGGAGTTCTTCTCACTACCATGTGCAGGTATGATCTTTGGATATTCGGGAAAAATTTATCGTCGAGATTTTTGATATCAGGGATAGTGTGCATGGTATATTCGGGGAATTCTTCTTGCTTGATCTTCTAGAAAATTTCTCCCAATGCCGGAATACTGCTTTGGTACCTATGATCACCTCTGTGTCTCCAAAGGTCGGAAGCTGAATGAAAACCTTCTTGATGGATGTCTTGATGACGGGTACCGGTTTTGGAGTAAATTTGAGTTGTTTTGTGACCACTGGGGAAGAACTTTCTCCCACATCTGGTTCCTTTAGCTTCAGTGCTCTTGGAGATTTCCTGGTGGTTGGTTTTGTTGGAGGCATTGTTCCTGCAAATGAGGCAATCCTTTAGGGCTAGCATACAGAGAAATATTGGATCCAAATGTATATGTGAAGTGAAAACACAGAAAATCCAGACTGGTACATACCTGTAACGCTTGCTAAACTTTATAGTTTGATACTCATGGGGGGCTCGGAGGCTTTTGAACTGCTCATTTCATTCTTCTTTGATGTTCCAAGGCTCCTTTGCATGCGGAATGATCTTGTTTACAATGACTCAAGAGGATTTAATGGAAAATATCTTACCAATCATATCAACCAATTAATCTCGGTGATGAGTGAAATTCAAACAAATCTACCACTGAATCTCTGCAATTTAATTCATCGTGGGTTGACGGCGGAGGCGCAAATGGTGATGTGTTGTATCGGTAAGTTCAAACGTTCTTTTTTTATTCATGCACGAATTAGAAAATAATACGAGTTTTGGAATTAATTATCCCTTTAAATGCGTTGAATCCAAACGTATATGGTGTTAAAATGTCCCATTGTATCTCCTTCCTAGTGGGGAAGTCAGGAATCAACAAGGTTCTACGAGAGTTTTCATTGATGTTTTTTTGTGAAAAAAAAAACCTCTGACTCCGATCGATTTTGCACACGTGTTTGACATGGCACAACTGGCTCAAGATAAAAACTAAATCGTAAGGTTATCCAATCTGGAAAAGATACATGGCAGATGAGTACATGTGGTATGATCGTGCATATCAATTGGCGTCGGGTTTTTTCATAAGCTGTGCATTTGAAAACTAAGCCTGGGCTCGCCGATGCCGAAAATTATCGGTGATAGGGGAATAAACCTATCATGCTTTTTTACGGACCTTCTTTCTCAAAATGCCTCGATGCTGAAAAATATTCAGGGATCGGCTATCGGCGATTGTGTTTCTTCCTTCATTAATGTTTACTCCCTTTGCCTTTCGTCGATGCCGAATGAGATCAACTATCGATGGATTCCTTGTGTAATGCTCACTATGGAATGGAGCTTCCTTTTTTCCCATGTCTATGAAGATCGATGCTCAACGAATTCGGTTTTCTGAGGTGATTTTCTCTCATATTCAATTCTTCCTGATGCTGAATTTTGAAGCGCGTCAGGGAAATGCTTTGGCTGTCGATTTTTTAATTAAATTTTAGTCTTTCAAGTTATGGGTTTTCACATGTTCAAGAAAAAATTGAGAGACTCAAATGAGAAACAAAATGATAGGAAAAGGAAACATTTTTATACTGAAGTAAAATTTAGAAAGACCAAAAGATCAAGTGGTACCCAACAAATGAAATTTGACATAGACTTTTTTTAGGGTGTGTTGAGTGCTCAACAAGTCAGTTGTGGTTGTTCTTGTTCCTTCTACTGCGTTGTATTCAATTGTAGTTTTTCTAATGTCTCCTTAAACTTTGTTGTCTTCTTAATGATATCCTCCCTTTGCTTCTCAACATCATCCCATGACTCTACTGCATGGTCCTGCACCTTCTTTGCATCATCCTTTGTCAATGTTAGTTTAGAGATGCTCTTATGCACCTTCATATTATTTCTATGGACTTCTACCTATAATACTTTCCTCTTCATCGACAGAGTCTCTATCTATTTTTTAGTAGTTGGTATCTCTATGTATAGGACATCTCCACCTCATATTTCCTCCTGTGTACGAACATTAACATCCTTATGTGCTCCTCCATTAGGATCATTTTGTTGTGCTCCTCCATTTCTTACTTTTGTGTGATCCTTCTCTAGTGTTGAGGGATTTGGAATGTTCTTTTGTCAAGGTTTTCTTACTGTCGTGCTCCCTCCATTACCCTTGGCATGCTCTATAGCCTTCCTCATATGTTTTGTTGGATTATTTTTCTTCTTTGATATGCCAACCTTTGCATGTTGCTTACCTTTTGATCCCTTCTTGGACACTACTGGTACTTTCCATTCTTCAGGACAGTATTTAATGGTACATTGTACCTCTTTTGTTGTCACACAGTACCTCATCTGCAACCAATTCTTCTTGGGATCCGTCTTGGCCTGGATCCACATATTGTGTCTAGAAGCCTTGAAATTTTCTACTCCTCGATGCTCTTCCACCACTTCTGGTGGTATCCTCCATGTATTGGCTATATGTTCCTTCATCTCATCAAAATACATGGAAAATATGATAGAAATCACCTTCCTTTATTTTGCATGTGAGGTGTGCCTTAATTTCATATCTTTTGTTCTACAACACTTTCCTAGCCTTGGGTAAAAGTTTCTATTTGGGTTCTCCCCAACCCACATAAGGTATTAATATGATCAACCATGCATAGTGGAACTTTGTTCCAAGATATTGTGCATCCTTGCAGTCATCCAAAAATAAATTCAATAAGTATGGGCTCTAGCTGAGTAGATTCCCCTCCACGCACTATGCAGCTGCTACTATAACTCTTACAGTTGATTTTTCCTTGTGAAAATTCCTTAACATTTGGAAAGCCATCAATTTTTTTTCTAAACTCAATGTAGGTTCACTTATTTTGTTGATTATGATTCTCGAGGATCCTCTCTCAGTACCATATGTCTTCTTCATCTCCTCTATGAGTGCTTTCTCCCTTGTCTTATCATCCAAGTATTTTGTTTTCTTTTCTCCATCTGTTGGTAGAACTATAATTTCTACAATCAGATATACATATATTAAGACCATCCTTTTCATCCATAGAATACCCCCATGAACCAATGCCAATAATTGTTTGACGCAACTGTTTACATCTTTGCCCCACCCAAAATGAGGGATTTCTAACAAGTTCATTATCCTTGTGTTATACAACCCTATAATCCACTGCTTAGGCTCTAATATTGGAACTCTAGACGAACTTGTTCCTTTTCTCTCCATATAAACTTATGGCGCAAACTCAGGAAACTTGTCCCTTTCTGTTACATCATGATCAAAATACTTTAGTTTCTCTACACATCCTAATATGTTAGGAAGGATCATGACTCCTTTGGGTATGTGAGGTAGTGTCAGTGTAACTTTTGAATGTTTGTGTGGTATTCTCTATACTGGTTGTTTTCCTTTTTTATTCTCTATCATTGTCAAGGTTCCTACCTCTTGTTGTGCATCCTCTTTGTCTTCTACATCGGAATTCTATTGACCTATGACATCCTCCATCTGTACCTCATCTTCTAATTTTTGTGTTAACTCTGCAATAGGTTGTTGCACTACTTTGATTGGTTCCCTAGGCTCATTTAATTCTATATGCTCATTGTCTTCCATTTTCAACTGATGTGGTGCTCCTAAACCAAGTTGTTGTGTAGGTTTTTGTGCGGTAGTAGGGTTTTTTTCTTTGGCCCTCAGATCAACATCCATTTTCTCAGTCATTGGTTCATGTTCTTTGACAACGGTTGGACTAACTAGCTCAATGACTAGTGATTGGATTGCATCAACATCGACGACTCCCTCCGACTGGATAGGGTTTTCTACTTCTGTAGTTGCTTGCTCCTACAGAGAATGTTTGGAACTACGTGTTTTCATTGCAGTTCTGTTGGGAGTTCCAACCTTCGGTGGCACCATTCTTCTAAATTCTGCAAAATGGATCTAAATCCTCACTAAATACCTTGAAGTCTTCTCAAAAAAACCTATTCGCACCAATTTTTTTCTCCTTATCTCTCATTTTCTCAATGACATAATGAGTATTCCCTTGCAAGTTTTCTTCTTTTATAGTTCCTTTCATAAATTCTCTAGCATATCCCACTTTTCCAACCATTGTATTTTCCCTTTTCTGGATGCTTCCTGCTACGTTTTTTGTCTAGTCATCTTTCTCTAGCATGTAGTATATTCATTTTTTGACACACCTCTTACTATTTGTTTCACATTGTATCATATAATTTTTCATGCAAAACCACTTGTTGGAACACATATATTTTTCAAATGCTTCAGTTACCAAAAGGTTGAAGCCGCCCTTTCTTTCAAATAACAAAAAAAATAACCATAAACCTCAAATATCGGATTTTGGGATTCCGCAGATCTAACAGTCATACGTATCAAAGCTCCCAATGTCCCGACATGCGAAATTGTGAAGCCGGGTTAAGTTTAATCATGATCATCGAAGCATTGAGCAATGGTTATCACTATTTTAATGCATCACACTTTCACGATTCGAGAGTCACGCCTCAAGTGACTTTCAAGCGTCCAATTTACAAAGTCATGAAAGAGACTTAAGATAAATGTACTTAATTACAAGACTAGCAATAATTAACATTAGTTAATCATTGCGGCTTTGTGACTCAACAGTTTTACCTTAGAACGAAACCATTGTAATCCTGATACCCGAGGTCATGAGAATTATAAACTAATCACGATCAATTAAGAACTTAAGTATGATCAAAGTTAATTAACCAAATCACAATATCACAAATTTTGGGTTTATGTCCCAAGACTAAGAATAAAATCGCCTGAGACTACGAATGCCGAAAAAAGATTAAGAACTAATTGTGATTAATTAAAGGATTAAACTGGATTAATTAATATCTTAAACAACTTTAAACCTATGGAGCTTACGGGTAAAGAATTAAATGTTTCTACGATCGTCCCAAGTCATGAAATATTAAACATTTATGGCATTTATAAGAGAATTAGGGAAATGATTGAAAGTCAGATCTTGCTTCATTTCAAAATATTTATATTAAAAAAATTAAAAGTTGTGTCAGCAAGGACCCGCACAAACATGAGTACTCTAAGTGAAAGAATTTACGTCATTATTTGAATTTCATTTTAGTTTCACAGAGCGAGTTTAGCGAGATAACCATTGTTTGTGTTTGCATCCTCTGTGACAAGAACTATAATCTCGATATTTTATATCATGGCTCCATGGAAAATGCCCAAAACAGCTGGTTAAAGTTTAGGTCAGAATTTAGATATTATTTATGATACCTCTCCTAGAAACATAGACACAGTCAAAACATGGACACAGGTTTTCAACATCTTACAATACGAGATGATAAACTGCCCATATGACTCGAGTGACAACGAGAAAGATGACCTGTATATCAAATACAAAGTGGTCGCTCAGTCAGAATTGCAAAAGGTAGCAACAAGGTCGCAGATTTTCCCCTATTGTGATATGGTTAAATGGGCGTTGGACCATGTAGATGTCCCGACTAGGACAATATTTAACGCATAGAAGGTGGTTGTTGGTACATTTAGGCTAGAGCATCTACAGGCGATGTACAAATTGTCCCCCACACCCAATTTTACTTACAATGTCGAATTCTTAGAGGACCATTTCAAAAAGAAAGAATGTGAGCAATTTGGAAAAATCTTATCCAACCTAATCAAAGATTGGTGCTCACGCCCTGAAAAGTTCAGGGCAGACACTCATGGTATATACGCAATCCCTTATTTATAGCCACAATTTATGTATGTAGTGATGATGGTATGCAGGTTTTATGGGAGAGAGAATACTGCACATTTTTTTCTCCCATGGGTACCACTTATCCACATAGTAGTAGAGGGGTACTCTTTCGATTGGGCTAAATTGTTGTCAAACAATCTAGCCATCCAAGTCATAGAATATCAATCAGAAAGGGTGAGCGGGAAAGAAACTTCATTTTTCATGTCTGCGTACATTATGTATGTTGTTTTCTTCATGACACCTTTTCCATTAATGAGTTGGAGATGGACTTCAAATAATGCAAAGCCTATTCATGTGTACCACTCCAAACTCTGGGAAGATAAGGCCAAGGACTTCATCTATGATATTTTCAACTGTGTAATGATACCAATGCATGTCATTATCTACAGCCATCCACCTCCCAGGATTTTGAATAAAGTTGTGACAAACTTAAACAGCGTAGCAGACTGGTACCTGGAAGAACAGTTCTCATATATTAGGGTTTTTGGATGCTCTGTTCCCCCTTATTCCCTACTGCTATTCTTATCATACAAGCTAGTATGTCGAGAAATCGTCAGGCAAACTGTGCTCGACGAGATAAGAAAATAACTCAAAGGAGTTCAGAAAAAGGTATGCCAATATTTTCCCATACACATTGGTACATATTCTTTATTAGATTTCAGCCATGCCAAAGCAGAGGCCACGGTCTTAGAGGAAATGAAACTAGTAGACATTGGATTTAAGAAACATGATCCTCATAGGGTCGTGGGTAACCATATGGAAAGTTGTGGTCTAAAAATATATGAGAATGAATATTCCCCCCATGACAAAATGTTTCGATGAGCGAGATCCTACTCAGAAGTCTTAAGTCGAGTTCAAGCTCTACTGCCTAGAGAAATGGTCGATTTCTACAAATTCTAGGACCACTGGAGAAGTGGCCTTCTCGAAGTTTTGCAAGGAAAAAACTCAAAAACTCCAATTACACAACAAATAGAAGCCCAAGGTTCAACGGATACAAATCCTAGCAAAAAACAAATTCAAGAGAATACAGAGGAAACTGAGCCCTCGAAACAGGAAACCGAGATCACAAGTCAAGAGGAAAAACTCCCAAAGACAGGTACACCAGTTAAACAAGTCAAGGATCAAACAGAGTCCCCTTCAAAATGGGTAGGAGACACACCCTTGTCTCTATCAAATGAAATGGCAATAGATGCTATCATGAAAAAAGAATCCAAAGAAATCGGTAGTCCCATTCCATTCGTCGTGCCCTTAAAATTTACAAAGGGAAATCCCAATGCAGAGATAATATTTAAAGAGAATTTAACACCTATATCTATAGAAGAATCACCTCCTAGCGATTTCTTTTTTAGCAAGAAAAGGAAGTCTGTGGTGAAGCGAGAAACATACCAAAAGACAGGTGCAGCAGCTAAGAAATACAGAATACTAACGGATGGAGAAGCCTAAGAACAGGAAGAATTTGTCGATGAGATAGTAGGAGCATTGGGGGCTTATGCAATGGCCAACCAATATTCAGTCGGAACCTTGAAGGAACGATTGAAACAAAGGGACCTGTTGATTAGCAAATTATAGACTCAGATAGCAGTTATAGAGGAAAATGCCAGGAATGAGGCAAACAAAGACTTTGAACAAAACATAGCAGTCAACCAACAGGAAATCGAACAACTCAAATCTAATCTTGAGCAAATGCAACAGTTGGCTCAAACAAGTCAACCACAGGTAAGTTAACAGGAGGAGTTAATAAAACAACTACAATCTAAATTAAATTCTGCTGAAAGCCAGGTCATAGATATAAAGATATTTCGAACTCAATCCATGGAAATACGAAAGAAGATAGAAGAATCCCAACAGAGTATACTTACTAAAGTATAAATCATCCAGGAACATTTTCAGTTGATAGATCAAGCCTTAGAAAAAATTACCTTAAGAGAAAGAGAAGCTAAGGTGGCTCAAAGTACTTTCCAAGAGGCTACTATAGCAACAACGAAAGAGGAAATGGTCATCGCTTCTATATTATCCATTCAAGAACAAACCAAAGAAAACATCCTATTAAAAGTATGGGAACACAATCTATCAGAGAACGGAAAAATGGCTAAAGAGGTGAGAGACTCTTGTGAAGAAACATTTGTCCTAATAAATAAAAAATTGCTAGATCTCGATAATGAGAATAGCTCTGGAACGTTGGGCAAGATTAACATAGTTAAGCATATGCTAGATATGAAGGAAAATGTGGAAAGGGACCAAGTTGAACTATCTTAGATAAAGCAAGTTGATATTTCCCAAATAGACAAATGGTTGATAAAACTGAACCTACAGTTATTGTCTATCATTTTAGAAGACAGGAAAAAAGGAGAAAGACTGCCATAGTTGGAGAGGAAGTGCTACACTTTCGAAGAAAATGACCAGACTGAACTTCCCAAGTTGATAGCCCAATTGGTACAAAAGTGTGTAAATTGTATTGAACAGGGGAAAGGGAAGACTTTTGGAGGCCAGTAATATAGTTTCTCATTCCATCCTATTTTGGAGCTAGAGGACAAAGAAAGGAAAATGCCCCGCCATCATGAAGGAAGACAAAGGACAACTAAGTGAAGCGTTTCATCTTTTCATTTGTAACCAAAACTTTTAGAATGATAGAATTCAAAACGTTTTAATCTAGTATAAATATGCATTTTGAGAAAGAAACAAAGGTTGTTTTTTTCCGATTGTAAAGGAGAAGACTCTCTTCATTGAGAATTAATACAAATGAAGGCCAGAGATTCTACATCTCGTTTATTCTGATTTTTGTGTTTTTTGTCTTTTCATATTTCAACATACTTTCATATATTTTCTTTGATGAATTCAAATCACAATTTACTACAACCTCTACCATGGTTATGTTATATTCAGTAATCTATTAACAAACATATTTTCCTCTGTATTCACTATTAGTTAATACAAGACCTGCATGTTAATTAGATACTATATTTTATACTTCATTGAAGATTACATCAATCACTTTCTTCTTCTGTTACAAAGTAATATTCTTCAGTTTTGATATCTTGCTTTGATTAGCAGCTTTATGTTTTTCTTTCCATTCATTCTATATTTTGATTTTAACTTAGGTACGAGAAACAACCTCTCAAATGTTATAATATTAATTCATTTTATAAAAGAAATTTTCTCTGTTATTTATGTGGTGAAAGGAAAACATTGAAACCTTTTCCTCATTTCCCGATGCCTAACATTATACTTATAGCCTTAGTATAAACTCAGGAACAACACCACTTATCTATCTATTGCATATTTTTTGTGTTTTTCTTCTTTTTCCACTTTTTTTCTTCCTTTTTCTTCTTTTACTCCTACTATATACACTATGTACAATTCTACTTCTCTGTGTTGCAACTATTGATGGTTATTGGGTTGACTATCCCTATACAGTTTTAGTCAATTGTCATTCACCAATCCTTGAATCTCCTTAACTGGTAAATCCTACTATTGCACAAAACCTCCATATGTGACAAAATTTATCTCACATGGCCCTTGCTAATGAATCCCAAACTTCCCTCGGTGTTGCAAGTATTTTCTATCATATAGGAGAACCATATCTCCTCCCTTGAAGTTCTTATTCTTAATGTGTCTATCATGCCAAGCCTTATCCTTTGATTTATGCACTTCCTGATGGAACCCATCCAAAATCATGTCTTATTATAATTCCATGGGTTGAGCCAATGTTTCTTGAGTTGCACCTCTTTATGTCATGTTTGTAATGGTTGCAATGCGTAGACTAGGTATCAAATACTCCAAAGGGACTATTTCTTCTTGTCCATACACTAATCTGAAAGGTGTTTTCCCTGTAAGATTATTTCATGTAGTTCTATAAGACCATAATATTGTTGGTATCTTCAAATCCCTATCATCCATGTTCACATTACAAATATTAGTTAATGCATTCTCC
>JASDQU010305755.1:123016-135260 GCA_032191745.1 Picea mariana | reverse complement strand
GTTCAAGTCCCTGTAGTCTATACACAGTCGTAAGGATCCATCCTTCTTCTTTACAAAAATTATCGGTGCACCCCAGGGCGAGACACTAGGCCTTATTAGCCCTAATTCTAGTAACTCTTTTAACTGCATTTGCAATTCACAAAGTTCCGGCGCTGTCATCCGATACGGAGTCTTCGATATTGGTTCTACACCAGGTTTTATCTCAATAGTGAAATCAAGCTCCCTTTCCAGAGGTAACCCTAGTAACTCGTTCGAGAAAACATCTTGGAATTCTGACAAGACCGGATACTGATCTAATGAGGGTCCCTTCCTGTATTTCACTGCCTCTACTACATAAAGTCGACACCCTTGTCTCAAGCATTGTTTGACCTTCATAGTGGATATAAAGCATAACGACACTTTTCTCTGTATACCCTAGATCTCTATTGGTCTTCCTTCATCATCGACACAAAGCACCCTCTTTGCGAAACAATCTACCAAAGCTCGATGGGCCGTAAAATTCACATAAGGCGATGTAAGTTCAAAGCCAAGATGTATATTATTCCTCCACCTCTTCCAGAAAATGGCTTCCCTTTCGGTCCCAAATAATATAATAGTAGACAAGCTGCTTTTCACTTACAGGAAGAATTCCGTATCGCAATTAGGAAGATACAGACGTAGATGTTTTTTATGGAAGAAATCATTGCAAACTTTCTAGTATTATATTGTGTGTAGTGAGCGAGGACACGACGAAAGATGTTGTTGAATTCCCTTCGTTTTTACCTCCGGAGGTGAAGAATGTAAAAGACCCTGCAGCTCACTAGATGGCCAGACGAATTCAGCGTCTTCCTGTACAAACTAACCTTTTGAAACAACCAATCATGAGCAGTTGCGTGATGCCTAAAACACAAAATATGGATGCAACACCGGAAGTTTTCCTTCATGGTTTTTTGACAGTTCTTGTTTAGAGTGGCGGTATGCATATCCTTTAATTGAGGCTGCTGGCGTGGAATCTTGGGTATTACATACGGTATGTATGTATAAAGAGGGAAAAGAGATTGCCATCTCAAATCTTAGATTCTATATGGAAGAGGAGGACGACGAGGATCGAAGAAGGGAAGCAGCAATCGCTGCCACTCTAGTCCTTCAACCTAATTTTGAAGCCAAGTCTGTCTCCCACGAGCAGTTGCAGAAAATAAAGGTACTTTTAATATTCTGTATGCAGAAGTGTATGCAGATGATCTCATTGTCTTATGATTCAGATATCTTGAAAAAGAAAGAAAGACATATCAGAGTACTCTTAAAACTAAAATCCAAATGAAAACAGTAAAATACTGCCAAAATCTTCAATCATATAAGGCTACATCGATGCTTAAAATTCTGCCTTTTCCGATACATACATAAACTACACTCAAACACAAAAAAGGAAACAAAACTGCACTCATATAGACATATGAGCGGCCACTGTACGCATCTGAGTCCATATTCAAGTAGCCATAGACGTTGGTGTTGCAATAAAGGTGGGATTTTCATCATTTACTTTTTTATTTTATTTTGAATGTTCAAAATTGCTTTGTTGGTACTGTAAACAATTACAATAAAACAATGACAGCAACAGGCAAGCCCCTGAATAGGCTCTCTCTGGTCAACTCACAGATAAGAGCAATGTATTTAGCTTTGGGGTTTGATATAGTTTCGGCGCATTGACAGGATTGTATAACATATTTCAATTGATGCCCCACCTATCTTTTTGCCCAGATAGACTGATCTTCATCGACCGGCTGTGGTTGAATGTTTCCTGTTGTTTTTCTCACAGCTAGTTTGTTGTTTCTTCTTGGTTGTGGTTTGTTTCCGTTTTTTTTTTTTTTTGGCTATGTGCACAGAGCAGATCGCATTGTAAATGGTTTTATAATACTTATTAAAATCGAGCAATTTTTTTTTTATTGAACATTTTAAACATAAATTAAAATTTAAAATTTAAATTGTTTTTCAGCTTTTTCCACTTGCTCTTCTAAAATCTTCATTACGCTTCAGATCCATTGGTAATAAATCTTGAATAATAAAAAGTATTGAAACTAATATATCAATTCATATTTATCTGTAGCTATATATATATGCATTTAATAGCATATAGTTCTATTTTCCTATGTCTTTACCTATTGTTTTTCTTAATATTCATTTTTACGGTCTAATGCCATTTCTCTTGTTTTGTTTGCAGGAGTTAAGTGTTTGGAGTTGTTTGCAGGTTAAGAAGAGGCAATTTGAGCTTGGATTTTTGGCCCTTTAGGCCCAGTATTTCAAACCTAGGCTCTGATACCAGATGTAGTGCTCTAGTTTAATTATAACAACCATTAATTTAGAACAGAATAGTAAATTTAAAATTTACTCAAAATTCACTTAATCTAGCACATTCAATCCAATATTTCAATAAATAAAATTTACTAACAATTTACATACCTCACTCTGATGCTATCCGCCGCTTGAACCTGATGCTTCTCCTTAGGACACCCCAAAACCATCCACCCTACTGACTAGTACGCCTAGCCCTAGGACATCAATGGATGTCCTAGCCCTTCGAGCCCAAAACCTCTGCAGCTCCACTGGTGCACTGTAAATCCCACTGTAGATTTCACTCTCCAATCCTCCAAGCTTCCCCTCTCGTAGAATGAATCAATGAATCCCCCCTCCATAATCCTTTTCCACCTCCCTTATTCCTCCTTCACCGCCCTTGCTCCATTAACTCCCCCCACCAAATACCTTATCCCTTTATTAATGCCTTATCCATTCATTTATTACCTTATCCCTTATTTAAATGTTTCCCTTTTACGTATTGGTTACGTTATCCCCCTATGGGATACGTAACCCCATTTAACATTATATTTTATTTTCGCCCCTTTCTTTAATACTTAATTAATCAATTAATTAATTAATAAACAAATTAATCATTAACCATTAATTAAAGAGTTAATCATACTTAAACTAATCATAATCACAATTAATTAATTAATAACAGATAATTAATTAAGGTTATTTAATAATTAATTATATTTTAGCTAATTTTTAGGATTATTTATTAAATTATTCATATCAATAATTAATGGTCGTTACAATTCCATTGGAAGTGGTCAACCGAGGATCAAACTGACATGGAAATTGACTAGATTTTTGACTGACTGCTTAAAGAGAACCAAAAGTTCAGGGGGAGAATCCTTTTTCCATTGATGTCAAGGGGGAAGAGTTGTAGAGAGGGGGGAACTATCTATATTCCTAGTAGATTTTCAAAGAGGGAGAGAGTTTCACAAATGGGGAGAATTATTTTTATGCCCGGTGGACTATTTGTTTCATTGCAAGATTTCCATTGAGAACAGAAGGGGAGATTGTTCAAATTATTTTAATTGATTTGAAAGGATTAATGATGTCATTAATATCATATTATGACATTATAATACACACTACATTTATAATACACACACACACACACATTAGAAAAGGCGTGCATGTGAAAAATTGAAAAGTTAAATGGTGTTTTTTGTTGGTCCTATGGCCTAAACCTATCTTCTAAGGGCATATCTAGGCCACCTCAGTTGTTGGGATGATTGTTTTTAATAAATTTGGTTTATTTTTTTTGATAGTCAGCTAATGGATGAGATTCAAGGGCATGGGTCTAGTTGGATTGTTCCACAATATTCACTACAATATTTTCCTTAGCTAGTGGCATGCATTCTGGTGTAGCAGATAAAATATATAAAAATAGAAAATAAAAACACTCACTGGCATACAATTTGTCACTTGCAGCTAGAAATTTTAGATCTAACACATTGCATTAAACCTAAAACAATACTTGGAGTACATTCCTCAACAGGTTGTAAGAACGTTAGCTGAAAGAGAAAGAACATTTTATTTGCAAAACATTCAACATGCATTCAAATAAGAAGAAAAGACAAGCAAGATTGAGAAAGACAGTTTGTTCACCAAAAATTATATTCACTGAGTAGAAAATATTGCAGATATTACACTTCATAAGACCAGTATATATCCTGGTAGCTTGATACACCCAAAAATATGAACCCCTTTACATTCCCATATTCTTCTATTTATCGACCAAAGGGATTCAAATTCCTATATTAGATCCTAAATTCTAGGGTTAATTTCTTCATTACATTCAGATTTGTAGCTCTTAAACTTCATCATTCAATTATGATTACTTTTCAAGAACACTTCATTGCATTGAGTGAAGTAGATTTTAGATGCTAATTTGTAGGGATAACTCCCCTTTTCTGAGTCTACAACCTTGACCTAACAAAAAATTGTTTTTATAAAAAATATATTACATTACAATTGGTTGTCGTATCTTGAAGTAAAGAAAAACATTCTCTAACTGAAACTAGAGTCATTGTTGATAAAAAGGAAGTGTAGGAGATGCACAAAAAAAGTATTCAAAGGTTGGAACTTGTTGTTGACCTCACATAGATACACACATATTCTACTAACTGGAGAAAGGCCTTCAACACTTGAGAAAAAATTGCATGTGCTTTAGATTTTCTTACTTGTTGACAACAACAAACTTAGATTATTTCCTTTAGGAACATGCAGGTATTTTGATATTTTTTCTGCAAGTTTTAGTACTTTAACTGTAATTTTGAATGTTTCATATCAAGTGTTTTATATTGTTGTTGGATGATGCAGGAGCATCGCCAGCAAAGCACAAGTGGAAGATAGATGGGTGCACTAGCACGTGTTTTGAAATATTTCAAATTCGAAAGTTGGTGTATTAATGTAATATCTGGGGAAGATTTTGATCTATGAACATATTTAATGATCGGAGCCTGAGCCATCACACAAGATCGATGGGGAAATGTATGTTTCTTTAATGTGAAGGATTGCAGTACATATCTAGATCTTTCTCTCTTATCTGTCTGACTAAAATATTTATTGTAATAAATGTTAAGTAGTTGAAGGATTTATTTTGATAGGATAGTTGTAGAGTAGTTGGAGGGAAGAACTCTAAGAGACCTCTTGTATAAAAACTTTGTATTTTTTCGTAGTAGAGGTTGTTGAAATTATAGTTATCAAGATCCATCCCCATTGTAGCAAGAGTTGAGATCTACCGAGAAGAAGTGAATGAATGTATGTAAATTTCAGTTAAAGGAATATAACAGAGGAACATTGTCCCAAATGTGTGTGTTTTGATGCGTCTATATGGATGAGTGAATGGTATAATTTTTGTTTTATTATCTACTATTTCTTGTTCTTGTATCTATGCATGCATTTACATAGATAGATGTATAAATCAATAAGATTTTAAATACGTTATAGTTGTTTCTCTTCTACTAGCGAGTGTAAGGAGTGCATAATGTCCACAAGGATTGCATTGAAAAAGTCTGTTTCAACTCATAAGATCATAAGATATAGCATGAAAATATGTATGGAAGGAGTGCATAGGCCTCCAAAAGGAGTGCGTGATAGAGTTTTAAACTCAAATGTTCAGGAAAAGTAGCCTGACTTTAGTCACAGAAGAAGTCATTGAAGAACGGTCACAACTAGTGTGAAATCATCCATAGAGAAGTCGAGGGTGGAAGAGAATTTGTTGCAAGGTGTGCATAGGTCGAGATTTCGACCAAGTGTCGAAGAAATTGTTCTGAGGAATAAGGAAATATGAGGGAGATAATTTCAGGAGGGAGAGCGACGAGAAATATTCAAGGAGGACAATCCTTCGAAGTTTCACAAAATCTGCGAACGAGATTCGTTTCGAAGAGAGGTAGATCATTCCAGACCGTTTGATATGGGAGAAAAATGTGGATGTTGTCCGTAAGGTGTTTCAAAACTTTGTAGTTTAGTAATTTTGGAGGTGTTGCTTGGGAAGAATCTTGAAATTGTGGAGTTGTGAAGGAATCATAATCGTTGGCCATGTAGGAGACACATGGCATCAGATTAGGGAATCTGGAAGTTTGAATTTTGGAAGGTTGTGTGTAAGGAGAATAGGAGTTTCGTGAAGCCGCAGAACCTGAAATATCATTGGGCCTTCAAAAATCCAAGAAATACACATGGCACTAGGTCCAAAGTTTGGAGGAGGACACCTCAAAAAGTGTCGAGGTCTGAGATCAGGGTATCCCTGAAGCCTGAAGATGCAAAGGGATAGATCCATGGTCATAATGTGTGGTCACTTAGGAGAAAAAGGGGCCTGTGTATAGTAATTTTGGGTACACATAGGGACCCAAAGAGTCAATCTGACTCAAGAGTTTTAAGATCCCAGACTAGGAGGTCGCGTAGTCCCAAGTGGAGAAGGGGGTTGTGCCAGAGGTGGTATTAGAGAGAGTACATAATTGACTTATGTAGATAAAGGAGACAAATAAGTAGGTTGATATCAGTGAGAGGTATCATATACATTAGCACAATGCCGCCTAGAAGACATGTTGAGCTGCCTATAGCAAATAGAGCTATGGAAATAGATATCAGAGAACTGTGTGAAAGGCTAGATGCCATGGAAACTACACAAAGGAGAACACATGATGTTGGATATGTCAGCAATGCATAAATTGAAGAAGTGGAAGTCGAATAAGATATAGTGGAGGATGGTGCATAAAAATGCTTGTTGAAAGCAGTTGTTAAATTGGGAGCTAGAAATAAGATAGATATCCCAACATATGAGGGTAATTTGGACGTTGAATAATTTCTTGATTGGATACGAGCAATGGATAAGTATTTTGACTTTGAAGATGTCGATGAGGATAAAAAGGTGAAACATGTTGTCACCAGGTTAAAAGGACATGCAACAGTATGGTGGGATGAACTCAAGTTTGACAGGAGAAGCAAAGGAAAAAAAAAATTCAAGAGTTGGGATCGAATGGTAGCCAAGCTAAAGGATAAATTCATACCCAAGGATTACCAGATAAATTTGTTCAGGATATTGCAGAACCTGAGACAGAAAGGGATGACTCTGAAGGAGTACACAGAAGAGTTCTACAGACTGAACATCGGGGCTGGACAGAAAGAGAGAGATGAGAAAAAAGTTGTTAGGTACATTAATGACCTGAGATATGAAATTTAGGATGAGATCAACATGATGAAAGTAAGGAAAATAAAGGATGTGTATGAGGTTGCACTGAAAGAAGAAGAAAAGTTGGCCAAGAAGTAGAGTCAACAAAACAAAGGTAGAATCTTAAACAAAGGAAAAGGAGTTTCCCGGGACAAGGCACAAAAGCCCAAAGGTGAGGCGAAGAAGCCACATAGTCACTTTGAGAGAGGAGGAAGCTCCCTAGGAAGGAAGAGTGGTGGTAGAAACTCTTTTCCCAGAGGAAGAGGAAGAGGTAGAGGAGGAGAAGTAAAGTGTTATGCTTGTGGAAAGGTAGGACACATGTCTTGGGAATGTCCTGAGAGGAGGAAAGAAGGAGGTGAAACTCACATTTTGGAAGAGAAGAAGGAAGATGTTGAAGAAAAAGGTGAAGAGGATGGGATATATTTGATGATGAAGAAATTTATCTTAAAGCCAGAGCCAAAAATTAAAAAGCTAGTGCAGAGGAAAAGTTTGTTCATGACAACTTGCAAGAAACAAGATAGAGAATGCAAGGTAATAATTGAAAGTGGGAGCATTGATAACTTAGTATCCATAGAGATGGTGGAGAATTTAGATTTGTATACGAATGTGCATCCGATGCCATATAAAGTCTCATGGTTTCAAAAGGGTCATCAGGTAACAGTGACTAAAAAATGCCTTGTTGAATTTAAGATAGGAGGATATAAAGATGAAATTCTATATGATGTGATTCCCATGGATGTANACTTCTCATGAGTGGGAAGGAACTCCTGAATGAAGTTAAGAAGGAACAAGAGATGCAGTTTTTTGTAGTGAGGAAGATGAGGGTTATCCTTACAAGTATTTTAATGGGATAGTTTCCTGAGGAAATTCAGGAGTTGTTAGAGAATTTTGTTGATATAGTAGTGGATGCGTTGCCAAGCTCATTTCCACCTATCAAGAGTATCAACCATAACATTGATTTGATACTAGGAACAATCCTTCCGAAAAAAGCTTTATACAGGTTGAAGCCTCAAGGGAATGAGGAGGTGAAAAGATAGGTTTAGGATCTGTTAGACAAAGGATTATGGTGCAGACCCCCCTCCCCTCCAAGGGCTGCACGACCTCCCGATGTAGGATCTTCTCAAGACTGATCTAAAATAGTCTTTGACTCCTTGCTGGAACCTCTAAGAAACCATCCATAGGTATTTTTTTGTGAAACTTCGTCCGTGTGAAAAAGCACTAAGCACAAGTCTCCTCCATGTGACCAATCCTTGTGATGACACTCTTATCCAAGAAGGTGCATCAATATTTCTCACATCGGCTATATGAGTCAACCGACTCTTCATCTTTTGAAATCTCAAGTCTCGAAATTCTAACAAGGGCCTAGTACATGCTATATCCTCCTTATCATTCACCCATATGGCCATTCACTATGACCTAGGGCCAATCCTTCTGAGTGCATCAGGATTTGACGTATCAGGAACTCTCGATGCGATTCACCTCCTTTCTCCCGATCCTCTGATACTTGAAATTGCAAAATATTCAGATCATATCAACAGTCCACACTAGCTCTCTAGCCAATGACTGCGATCAAATTGCGATTTCACGTTTTGTGAATTCTCACAACTCCTCCCTTTGACCTTTAAACTCTGCAAGTCAGCAAAATGTTGATCTCTTGCCAGGTGTTCCCTTTCAATGGACGATCCTGATGATTTTGGGATTTGGCGTTTCAGGGTTTCGTGAATTTCACTCTATTTCTTCCAAATCCTTTGGTTTTGCGAAATTTCGATAAGTCCTCGCAACTAACCAGTGTGCTACGTGTCCGATATCTAACAACTTGAAATATTTTTTCTCCTCCTGAATGGAATTGACCCTCGATCTTATCCAATCTTCAAAATTATTTTCTGAGGAATTTCTCCTACTCAATCCTTCGTACTTGTTCTTCCTTCCAACTTTCAAGTTTTGCACTTCACCTTTGAATGCTTCAACTCTTCAAAACTTAGAAACTTTTCTAAGTGTTTTCTCCTGAGACTTAAAACCACTACTTCTCCTGAGCTTCTGGTAAATGAAACTTAAATCTCGTCCCTAGTGCATACTTGCACTCTGTGTTTTTTTCAAAATCCTTTCTGATGCCCTCCTAACATACTCTACACTCAACATCCTGAGCTTTCAAAATTTAACACAAGTTTGTTTCTACATGCACTCCTTGCGCTTGATATGCACACTCTGCATACAAAAATTCCCCGCTATCTCTTCTGAGATTTAATTTGAAAAAGACTTCTTCACATGTACTATTTGCACTCTGCATGCACTCCTTGCAAAATCTTATAGAAGAGAAACAATTGAACTCATTCAATTATTTATTCATTCACTATGAACATCATCCATTCACAAAAACATAACAATATAGTCAAACTGTAAACAATATCAACACTGTATATTTGGGTCCATTTCATTTGTTCTATTCATTTCAAAGAAAACATAATTACAGTGGCTATCTCTTACAGACACAAACTAAAACTTGTCTAAGAACCCAGATCCTCTTCGCTCTTCTTCCTCCTATCTAAATCCTATTTCATTCTATTCAAGCGGTTACCTACTCAATTAAATGCAACATAATGACTAATACTGGAAATTATCTTACACCTGTAATACATTACAGTCATGTAAAGGATTTACAATTTTTTCATCTCTTCAAATAGTTGCCCGACTTCACAGACAACTACATTAATTAACGAGAAAAAAAAATCTCCACATCACTACCAAGCTAGTTAAAGGTCGGTTTGTCTCCTTCGATGCGTTGAGGTGTCAACTTCAATTCCACATCTTCCTTTCTGTATTTGATAGTGATGCTACTGCATCATACTCCTCTAGCCAAAATATTCATGAACTCATGTCCATGATCTCTCGCACTATTTTTCCATGCTTCAAAATATTAGGTTCAATTACCCAACTTGAATCCTCTACTAGGTGATCTTTCCACTTTACCAAATATTTAGGATACATCTTTCTTCTGGTTTTCCTTCCAATTCATTGTTCTAAAATTTTATCCATATGAGGTTTTTCTACTGTAGGCATCTGTTCTTCCCACTGAATCTCTTCTTGATCATCCAATTTTGTTGTTTCATCTATGTTATAAGGATATAAATCTGCAACATTGAATATTGGTAATATCCCAACATTGTCCAACAACTCTATCTCATAAGAATTTGATGCAAATTTTCTAAGGATCTTACATGGTCCTATCTTTTTCATCTTCAAATTATTATATGTTCCACATGGAAACCTCTCCTTCCTCAAATGAGCTCAAACTTCATCTCCTAGTTTAAATTGAACTTCCCTTCTTTTCTGATCAACTCTATCCTTATACTTTTGATTACTATCATGTATCTGCCTCTTAAATTGATCATTAAGTATTTTCATTTTTGTAGAAAATTATTCTTCTCCAGCGCTCCTGAATTCATATTGTTTCAATTTTGTCAATTTTGCAACCCCTCTCGGCTCTCTTCCATATACTATCTCGAATGGACTTTTTCCAGTGCTTCTATTAACTGAATTTTTAAATGAATATTCTCCCTGTGCCAGAATCTGATCCCACTAATGACCTTGTTCAATGAATAAACTCCTTAACAAATTTTCCATACTCATGTTCACCACTTCAGTCTTTCCATATGTCTGAGGGTGATATGTTGAACTAAAAGATAAGTTAGTTCCCAGCCTTTTCCAGAGAGTCCTCCAAAAGTGTCCTACAAACTTAGTGTCCATGTCTGAAACTGTGCTTCTAGGCAATCCATGTAATCTCACAACTTCTCTGGAAAACAAATTGGCTATGTGTGTAACATCATTTGTTTTATGGAATGGTATGAAATCTTCCATCTTGGAAAATCTATCGACTACAAAAAATATGGAATCACTTCCCTTATGGGTTCTAGGTAATCCCAATACAAAATCCATACTAATTGCATCCCAATGCCTTTTTGGAATAGGAAATGGTTGATACAACCCAGTGTTTTGTCTCTTCCATTTTGCATGTTGACAAATCTCACATCGTTCTACAAATTTATTCACATCTAAACTCATACCTGACCAATAATACAAACTACTCAATTGTGCAAATGTTTCTTCATGACCAAAATGTCCGGCTAAAGCTTCACTATGTTTTTGTTTCAACAAATTATCTCTCATTGAACATCTTGGTATGAACAATTGGATTCCTTTAAACAACAATCCATCCTGGATCAAATATTCTAACCATGAGTGGTTATCCCTCAATAAAGGATTTTCATATGCTTCATAAGCCTCCTTAAAATCTGAATCTTCCTGATACATTTCCTTAAGGTGCTCAAACCCAAAGGTCCTCACTTGAAATTCCTGTACAACCAAACTTCTCCTGCTCAAAGCATATGCAACTTTATTATCACTTACAGAAGCATGTTTAATGACAATAAATTATACCCACTTATCATGTCTCTGATTCAACTTCTCTTGCCTAGTAATAAATTGCAAATCTTGATTATCACTATAGAAGACAAACTCCTTTGGAATTAAATAATGCCTCCATTTTTTCAAAGCTTGAATCACTGCATAAAATTCGTTGTCATATGTAGAATATTTCCCCTTAGCATCAGTCAAATTCTCACTGAAATAAGAAATTGGCCTATTATCCTGACTCAAAACTTCTCCAATGGCTATTCCACTTGCATCACACCTCACCTAAAATGTCTTTCCAAAATCTGGTAAAACTAGAACCCGTTGTTCTATTATCTTCTTTTTCAACACTCTGAAGCTTTTCTCGACCTCCTCTATCCAATTAAAAGACTTATTTTTTTTCTTCATAGTGTCCATCGTGGGTGGACATATACCACTAAAATTTGTGATAAAATTTCTATAAAAACTTGCTAAACCATGGAAACTTCTCATCTCAAATATGCTCCTGGGTGACAACCATTTTTTGATTTCTCTCACCTTTTCTGGATCCATATTCAATTCATTTGAAGAGATCACAAAACCCAATTATATGAGCTCTGTCTTCATAAAATAAATTTTCTTCAAGTTTATTAACAACTTTTCTTGCTGCAATCTCCTCGTCACTAATGTCAAGTGCTTTAAATGTTCTTCCTCTGTTTTGTTGAAAACTAATATATCATCTAGATATACAATGACAAATTTACCTATGAAGTCCTTCAATACTTCATTCATCAACCTCATAAATGTACTTGGATCATTTTTCAATCCAAATGGCATGACTAG
>JASDQU010305755.1:108450-122978 GCA_032191745.1 Picea mariana | reverse complement strand
TTCATCTTCCTCTCTCATTCTTATCTGATGATA
Source organism: Picea mariana (assembly GCA_032191745.1). NCBI lineage: Eukaryota > Viridiplantae > Streptophyta > Pinopsida > Pinales > Pinaceae > Picea > Picea mariana. The sequence continues at coordinate 122,945 of JASDQU010305755.1, read as the reverse complement.
TCCACTCTTCAAGTATATTTTTGAAAAATAGCTTTCTCTGCTCAAACAATCCATCAAGTCATCCATCCTGGGTAAAGGAAATCTATACCTGATGGTGATCTTGTTGATGGCTCTAGAATCTGTACACATTCTCCATCCTCCACCTTTCTTTGGACTCAATACAGTTGGTATTGCACATGGGCTTAGACTTATTGTGACTAAACCTTTATCCAACAACTCCTAAACTTGCTTCTTAACTTCTTCATTCTCTCGAGGTGTCAACCTATACGCTGCTTTATTTGGCAAATTGACTCTTGGAATCAAGTCAATATGGTGGCTAATGCTCGTAATAGGTGGTAATGAATGAGGCAACTCATCCACTACTATGTCAGCAAAGTTCTCCAACAATTCTTATATTTTTTAGGGTAAATCATCGACAAAAGTATTGGTAATGATAACTCTCGTCTTTCGTACTACAACAAATTGCATTTCTTGATCTTTCTTGAACTCCTTCAAGAGTTCCTTCCCACTCATGAGAAGTATTGTTGTGTTGGATTCTTCCTTTTCTTTCTTCTCTTCTATTGGTAGGAAGATGTGGGTTCTACCATTCTTTTCCAGAGTATAAGTATTTTTTCTGCCATCATGAATAACATTCCTATCAAACTGCCATGGTCTCCCCAACAAAATATGACAAACATCCATGGGAATCACATCACACAAAATCTCATCTTATAGCCTCATATTTTAAATTCAACTTTGCATTGTTGACTTACCATTACTTGATGTCCTTTCTGCAACCACGATACTTTTTATGGACTTGGGTGTGCAGTTTTCTCCAGCTCCAACTTCTCCACCATTTCCATAGATACTGTATTATCAATACTCCCAGTGTCTACAACCATCTTACCAACTTTGTCCTTTGTCTTACAAGAAGTCCCGAACAACCTCGTTTGTTGAACTGGGTATTCTATTTCTTTCTCTGGATTTAGAATAACTTTCCTCATCATAATATTTTGTCCTCCTTCTACTGCCTCTGCTTCCACATTCTTCTAAGCTTCAAAAATGTGTATTTCTCCTCATCCTTCTCTCTTCCTCTCGGTACATTCCCAAGACATATGTCCTATCTTTCCAAAGGAATAACATTTAACTCCACCTTCTCTACTTCTTCCTCTTCCTCAAGGAAACTAATTTCTCCCACCAAATGGTATTCTTTGAAAGATTCCTCCTCTTTCAAAGAAACCATATGATTTCTCATTATCATCCTTAGATTTCAGTGTCTTATCATAGACAACTCCCTTAACTCTATTTAATCCTCTACTTCTATTCCGTTGACTCGGGTTTCTGGCCAACGTTTCCTCTTCCTTCAGTGCAATCTGATAACATCTTCTACCGTCCTCACAATAATCATGTTGATTTCATCCTGAATTTCATACCCCAAACCATTTATATACCTGGAAACATTTTTATCACCCTTCTCTCTTTGTCCAGTCCTAATATTCAGCCTATAAAATTCTTCTGTATACTCTCTCACGCTCATACCTCTTTGTCTTAGGTTCTGCAATTATCTGAACAACTATATCTGATAATCCCTAGGTATGAATTTATCCTTCAATTTAGATACCATCCTATCCCAATTATTTATCTTTTGTTTACCTTTGCTCCTCCTTTCTTCCTCTAGTTCATCCCACCATAGTTTTGAGTGTCCTTTTAATATTGTGACAAAATGTCTGACCTTCCTTCCTTTGTCAACATCTTCATAGTCGAAATACTTGTCCATGGACCTTATCTAGTCCAGCAACTCTTCGACATACAAATTACATTCATACATTGGGACGTCTATATTTTCTTTGGCTCCCAACTTCATAACAACATTCAAGAAGCATTTGTCACTCGCATCTTCCCCTGTAGCTTCTTGAACTTATATTTCTTCACTCTCTACATCACTAACGTCTCCAGCAGTAGATGTTATCCTTTACATTGCTTCCATCGCTTCCAACCTTGTGCGAATTTCTCTCACTTATCTTCCTACAACACAGTTTTCTATAGGTGGTCTTGTGCATACCCTCGACGACATCGCTTCAACGGTTTCCAACACACTGAGTTCAAATTCAAATCCTTTTTCAGGCTCTGATACCACTTAGTGAAGAACCCCCTCCTCTCCAGGGATGATTTTAAGGATGGAAAATTATTTTTAAATGTAGAAACCTTGGCGAATCCTACTAATCCTTCATATGCCAACTATAAATGATTGGTGATATTTTTGTAAAAATATTCGAATTTCTAAGGATTTTATATATTTTTTATAAAAGTTTAGTGATTTTTTAGGTAAAATAATTTTATCCTATAGAATTTGGGCGAATCATTTTTAAAATAGCGAATCTCATTTTTGGAAAAACCATGGAAAATTAGCCCATGAGCGAAATTTAGCCCCTAAAATAATCCCTACGAGTCCTCTCCAAGGGCTACGCGACCTCCTGATCTAGTATATTCTCAAGACTGATCTAAAACAGTCTTCAATTCCTTGATGGAACCTCTAAGAAACCATCCACATGTAATTTTTTTTGTGAAACTTAGCCCGCATGAACAAGCGCTAAGTGCAAGTCTCCTCCACATGACCAAGCCTTGTGACCACACGCTTATCCAAAAAGGTGTGTCACGATTTCGTGTATCAGCTATATGAGTCAATCGACTCTCCATCTTTCGAACTCTCGCGTCCCAAAATTCCGACAAGGGCCTAGAGAATTCTATATCCTCCCTTATCCTTCACCCATATGACCCTTCATTATGACCTGGGGCCAATCCTTCTAATTGCATCAATATTTCACATATGAAGAATCTCGATGCGATTCACCTCCGTTATCTCGATCCTCCGATACCCAAAATTTTGAAATATTCAGATCATATCAATGGTCCACACTATCTCTCCAGCCAACAACTGCGATCAAATCACAATTTCACATTTCACGAATTCTCACAACTCTGCCCTTTAACCTTTCAACTGTGTGAGTCAGTGAAATGTTCATCTCTTGCCATGTGTCCCCTTTCAATGGAAGGTCCCAATGATTTCAGGATTTCGGGGTTTCGCAAATTTCGCTCTGCTTCTTCCAAATCCTTTGGTTTTGCGAAATTCTAATAACTCCTCGCAACTAACTAGTGCGCTACTTCTCCAAGATCCAACGACTTGAAATATTTCAGCTCCTCCTAAATAGATCTTGAACCTCAATCTTATCCAATCTTAAAAATTATTTTATGAAGAATTTATCTCACTCAATCCTCCATACTTGTTCTTCCTTCGAATATTCAGCTTCTGTGCTTCACCTTTGAATTCTTCAACTCTTCAAAACTTAGAAACTTTTCGAAGTGTTTCCTCTTGATGCTTAAAAACACTACTCCTCCTGAGCTTCTAGTAAATGAAACTTAAATCTTGTCCCTAGCACACACTTGCACTCTGTATCTTTTTCAAAACACTTTTTGACGCTCTCGTGGTATACTCTACATTAAAATTCCCGAGCTTTCAAAATTTAACACAAGTTTGTTTCTACACACATTCCTTGCGCTCAATATGCACACTCTACATACGAAAATTCTCCGCTATCTCTTCTGAAATTTAAGTCAAAAAAGACTTCTTCACACACACTCCTTTTTCTCTGCATGCACTGCCTACAAAATCTTACAGAAGAGAAACATTTGAACTCATTCAATTATTTATTCATTCACTATGAACATCATCCATTCACAAACACATAACAAAATAGTCAAAATGTAAACAATAGCAACACTGTATATTTGGGTCAATTTACTTTGTTCTATTGAATTCAAATAAAACATAATTACAATGGCTATATCCTACAGACACAAACTGAAAATTTTCTATGGACTCAGATCCTCTTTTCTCTTCTTCCTTATATCTAAATCCTATTTCATTATGTTCAAGCAATTAACTACTCAATAAAATGAAACCTAATGACTAATACAAATAATTATCCTACACTTGTAATACATTAGAGTCTTGTAAAGGATTTACAATTGTTTCATCTCTTCAAACGGTGGCCTGACTTCACAGACAACTAAATTAATTAATGAGAAAAAAAAATCTACACACCGCTACCAAGCTGGTTAAAGGTTAGTTTGGCTCCTTTGATGCATTTATGTGTCGAGTTCAATTCCACATCCACCTTTTTGTATTTGATAGCGATGCTCCTACATTAGATTGGTTAGAGAAAGCTTGAGTCCATGTGCAATACCAACTATATTGAGTCCAATAAAGGATGGAGGATGGAGAATGTGTATAGAGTCAAGAGCCATAAATAAGATCACCATTAGGTACATATTTCCATCACCAAGGATGGAGGACTTGATGGATTGTTTGAGTGGAGTGAACTATTTTGCAAAAATATATTTGAAAAGTGGATATCACCAGATAAGGATGAGAGAAGGTGATGAGTGGAAAACAACATTTAAGACAAACGAGGGGTTGTATGAATGGTTCGTTATGTTGTTTGGCTTGAAAAATGCCCTGAGTACTTTGATGAGGTTGATGAATGAATTGTTGAAAGATTTTATTGACAACTTTGTGATTGTATATCTAGATTATACATTGATCTTTAGCAAGACTAAAGAGGATCACTTTAGACATTTAATTTTTGCAATGAGGAGGTTACAACAAGAGAATTTTTTGATTAATCTGAAAAAGTCCTCTTTCATGAAGACAAAACTCATATATTTTGGTTTTATGATTTATTCGAATGAATTGAAGATGGATCTTGAAAAGGTGAAAGAAATAAGACAATGGCCTTCACCAAGGAATATCCTTGAGGTGAGAAGCTTCCATGAATTGGAAAGTTTTTATCATAAGTTCATCAAACATTTTAGTGGGATTAGTGCTTAAATGATGGATGAAATGAAGAAAAGACACAAGTATTTCAAACGGATAGAATAGGATGAGAAGAGATTCAACATATTGAAGGAAAATATAACAGAACAATTGATTCTGGTATTGTTGGATTTCAGAAAGACATTTCAGGTGAGGTGTGATGCGAGTGGAGTTCGAATTGGATCAATCTTGAGCCAAGATAATAGGCCTATTGCGTATTTCAGTGAGAGCTTGAATGATGATAAGAAGAAGTACACCACGTATGACAAAGAGTTCTATGCCATAATTCAAGCCTTGAAGAAATGGAGGCACTATATCGTCCGAAAGGTGTTTGTTTTGTATAGCAATAATGAAGCTTTACAATTCATAACCAAAGAGAAGAAGTTAAGATGGAGACATGATAAGTGAATAGATTTTATGAAAAATTTCAATTTTTTTATTAAACATATTTATGGTAATGCTAATAAGGTTGTTGATGCATTGAGTAAGAGATGTCTAACTCTGCAAGAATTTCAAGTCAAGACCTTGGGGTTCGATCACCTTAAGGAAATGTATCATAGTGATCCATATTTCAGAGAGGCATATGAAGCATGTGCCAATAATGTGCTCAGAGAAAGAAGCCAATGGGTCGAATATCTGATTCAGGATGGGTTATTGTTCAAGGGATTCAAGTTGTGCATACCAAAGTGTTCGATGAGGGAAAATTTGTTGAAGGAAAAGTGTAGTGGAGGTCTAGACGGACATTTCCGCCATGAAAAAACATTTTCTCAGTTGAACGATTCATATTATTGACCAGGTATGAGGTAAAAGGTGAAGAGGTTTGTGAAAAAGTGTAAGATTTGTCAGAATGCAAAGGGAAAGAATAAAAACAATGGGTTGTATCAACCATTTCCTATTCCATAGAGGCCTTGGGATGCAATAAGCATGGATTTTGTGTTGGGATTGCCAAGGACACAAAAAGAAAGTGATTCCATATTTGTGGTAGTTGACAGATTTTTGAAGATGGAACACTTTATCCCATGCCAGAATACCAGTGATGCAACTCGTGTTGAAAATTTGTTTTTCAAAGAAATTGTGAGACTCCATGGATTTCCCAGTAGTATTGTTTCAGACGGGGACAACAAATTTGCTTTTTATTTCTACACAATCTTGTGGAATAAGTTGGGGACATAGTTATATTTTAGTTTTTCATACCATCCGCAAATGTATGGACAAACTGAAGTGGTGAAGAAAAGTTTAGGAGATTTGCTGAAGAGTTTGGTCACTGAACACCATAGTCAATGGGATTAGATTCTATCATAAGAGGAGTTTGCATATAATGACTCAGTGAATAGAAGCACTAGGAAAATTCTATTTTAGATAGTGGATGGAATGAATCTGAGAGGAGTGTTAGAGTTGATATATCTAAAGCAGAGCAGATTTAGGAGCACTGGAGCCGAAGACTTCGTTGTAGGAATGCATGAACATGATAATCAGATCAAGGAGTAGTTGAAGAAAAGTGGAAATGAATACAAGCACAAAGTTGAAGTTGGAGATCAAGTTGTATAACATCTAAGGAAGGAAAGGTTCCCAAGGGGAACATATAATAAGTTGAAGTTGAAAAATATAGGACCATGTAAAATCCTGAGAAAATTTTGGTGAGAATGCTTATGAGATAGAGCTGCCAAAAGATGTGGGTATCTCGTCCATATTCAACGTTGTATACCTGTACCCTTATAGAGGACATGGAATCGAAGGATCATAATATCAAAAGAAGATCCAGTGGGAGAAACAAATGCCTGTAGCAGAGAAGCCGCAGATGGAGTAGATCATAGATCAACGAATTTGTAAGAAGACCAGAAGGAAAACAGATTTTGAATATTTGGTGAAGAAGAAAGGATGACCAATAGAAGATGTCAGTTGGGTTGGTGAATCAAACATCCAGAAGCATGGAAGCTAGGTGCAGGAGCTCATGGACAAGATTCCATCAATTTTTTTAGCCAGAGGAGTATGATACGGGAGCTTCACCAACAAAGCACAAGTGGAAGATAGTTGGGAGCACTAGCACGTGTTTTGAAATATTTTGAATTCCAAAGTTGGCGTATTAATGTAATATACAGGGAAGATTTTGATTTATAAACATCTTAATGATCATAGGCTAAGCCATCGCATAATATCGATGGGGGAATGCATTTTTCTTTAATGTGAAGGATTGCGTTATAGATTTGGAGCTTTCACTCTTATCTGTCTGAATAAAATATTTATTGTAATAAATGTTAAGTAGTTGAAGGATTTTATTTCAATAGGATATTTGTAGAGTATCTAGAGGGAAGACCTCGAAGAGACCTCTTGTATAAAAACTTTGTATTGTTTCCTAGTAGAGGTTGTTGGCACTCTAGTTATCAAGAGCCATCACCATTGTAGAAAGAGATGAGAGATACCAAGAAGCAGTGAATGAGTGTATGTAAACTTCAGTTTAAGGAATATAACAGAGGAACATTGTCCCAAATGTGTGTGTTTTGATGCATCTATATGGATGAGTGAATGGTAGAATTTCTATTTTATTCTCTATTATTTCTTGTTCTTGTATATATGCATGCATTTACATGGCCAGATGTATGAATCAATGATATTTTAAATACGATTCATTTTTTTCTCTTCTACGATCATGTTCAAGGAGTGCATAGTGTCTGCAAAGAGTGCATTGACAGAGTCTATTTCGACTCATAAGCTTAGAAGAGATAGCGTGAACTTAAGTATATAGGTGTTCAAAAGGAGTGGAAAATCATCCACAGAGAAGTCGAGGGTGGAAGAGAATCTGTTGCAAGGTGTGTACAGGTCAAGATTTTGACTAAGTGTTGAAGAAATTGTTATGAAGAATAAGGAAAGACGAGGGAGATAATTTCAGGAGGGAGAGCTAAGAGAAATATTCGAGGAGAATCCTTTGAAGTTTCAAAAAATATGTGAATGAGATTTGTTCTGGAGAGATGTATATCATTCCAGATCGTCAGATCTGGGAGAACAACATGGAGGTTGGCTATAAGGTGTTTCCACACTTCATAGTTTGGGAAGTTTCGAGGTGTTGTTCGGGAAGAATAGAGAACTCGCGGAGTTGCGAAGGAATTGTAACCATTGGTTGTGTAGGAGAAACGTGGCATTACATAGGGGAATGGAAAATTTGGTAGTCCGGAAGGTTGTGGGTAAGGAGAACAGGAGTTTCACGAAGCCGTGAAACCTGAAATATCATTGGGATGTCAAAAATATAGGAAATCCATGTGGCATGAGGTCTGCAGTTCGAAGTAGGACACTTCATAAAATTTCAAGGTCATAGATCAGGGTATCCCCAAAGCCCAAAGTTGCAACGGGATAGATACATGATCATAACTCATGGTAACTTAGGAGAAAAAGGGGCATGTGTATATAATTTTGGGTACTCGCAGGGACCTGAAGAGTCAATCTGACTCAAGAGTTTGAAGCTCCAAGACAAGGAGGTCACATAGTCCCAAGGGGATAAGGGGGTTGTGCCACTAGATCTCTTGAATGTCTTGACTCATACTTTCATTTTGTTTTTTGAGGGTTTCCACTTGTTTCTTATTGTCCTCCATTTCCTTGTTACCTTCAGCTTTAGGCTTGATCTATGTTTTCACTATGTTCCCCATTTTAACTTCATACTCTTCCTCAATTGTAGGCCTATTGAGATCAATGGAGATATTAGTTTCCCTAGGTCTCATCTCATGCCTTGGATTCTTCTTAGGTTTTTCTCCAATGATATCTTTCATATGCTCATGTAACCTCAACATTTCCTCCCCTGCCTTTGGTTTGGTATATTCTAAATCTTTCTCTGGGGCGTGCTTTATTTATGGAACTTTGGTCTACTTTGTTTCCAAATAATAAGTCTTAATACCTAATATTTATCCCTTGTTGATCTTCTCTTTGACCTCACCTATTGGCATTTCCTTGAAAGTGTGGATGGGCATTTCTTCCATGTTGGTAAACCCAAAGGGATCTTCATCAGTATTTTGATCTTCTATCACAATTGACTTATAGTCCTTGAGGGATGGATCGATCAAGGATTTCAAATTTAGCCTCAACTGGTTAGTTAACCTATTCTTCTGATTTGGTTTGCTTGGAATTCCTTGGACATGTTTCCTCTTTATATTTCTACCATGTGTTTCCTCAGGAGGCTCTCCAATTTGTGAGTTAGGTGGAACAAATTCAAATGTATCTTCATCAGGACTAGTTCCTATTCTTTCTTCTGCTCTTTTCTTGATTTCATTTTAGGATTTGTTTCTACTTGCATACCAGTGGGCACAGGTTTGAACTCAACTTGCTCAGGAGAGTATTGAACTAATGGAAAAAAAAGTTTTTTAATCTTTGTGATATATACTTTATCACTTTCTTTGGCCCTCTGTTTCACTGTGGATGACCTCAGTTTCCTCTGAGGTATTTCATCCTTTTCTATAGTGATGGATCTTCCTTTGAAAAATATGGTCCTTCTTTTTGTAGATAGGGTTTGGTCTTTGGAATGATGGATGGGTTTTTATGAACTTACGGGCTCTGTGGAAACCGTAGCTTCTTGGGGAACTTCAATTTCCTATTCTGATGGTTGTTGTTCAATTTATTGTTTTGATGATTGTTGTGTGTTTGTATCTTCATCATGTAACCCTAGAGATACTAAAATTTATTCCCAATATATTTACAATTCATTGAGAGCATATAGAACTAGTATTTTTATAAATCCTTGATGGTAGACTCTCATATGAGCACTTTGTGGATAGTTCAGGAATCGTTTGACTATATTGGTTAGGATTTTCAAAAGGTAGAATGGGATATTCATATCCTTATCACCATTTAGATGCATGATAAATCTGAGATGATAACAATGGACACTTGAAAACCTTCCCTCTCTAGTGATGCACCTATGTATTTCCGACATGATGCCCCTCCATTCCTCTCTTAGCCATTGGATCGAGATGCCCTAGATCTAGTCTCAACTCTGATGCTCTACTACAAAGAACTAGTTGCACACCTTAGATGGTAACTTCCCTTTCTTTAACCACCTCTTACCACTGATAGGGAGAGAACATGATAATAAAATAGAATGTTGTGTTACGTGGATGATTACATTCCCAACTTGTTTATGAAATCCATCATAGTTTTGTGCAAAAATTAGAACGATTTTTGTATGGTGTCCATTAAAATAAAATGTGAAGTCATACCACTCTCTCATGATGAATATGTCCCCGATCTTTGGTATGGCCTAGAACAACTCGATCCCTGATGGATCTACCCTATGAATATTCCATCACTCTTGTGGTGGTGTCATCATTCCCTAGATCCCTCTATTGATAATGTTGGCTGATACTATGTGCCACTTAGGGTTAGCACAAAACTCGCACTGAATACTGAACAAGGAACCAATGCGCAAGATTTATATGGTAGTAGCAACAAATGAGCGGGATTTGGGTGTCAATAGGATTTATTCAAAAATTAAATTATTTTTAAACCATAAAAAGTCATTCAAACGGAGCATGTCTATTGATTGCAAGAATGTTGGCACTCTCACAATCAACACTTTTTCACCTGTAGGCCTAGGTTAACCCTCTTTTGCTCCATCAGTGATATAAACCATGGTGATAGGACTTGTCCAAACTCAAATCAATACTTGAGTCAACCTTATAAAAATCAAAACAACTAACACTAAGAAAAAGGGGATGAAATAAACAAAAATTACTTAACACGTAGTGAAGAAGAAAGACTAACTAAGAGTTAGGTTGATAAATGAATAGGCTAGTTTGAAGAGTACATGGAAGAGTTGCAAGCCTAGGAACTAATATCGACTCCAAATGGGGGTAGCACTTCCGTGTGAGGTTCTAAGAACAACAAACATGTGTTCCTTATTTATTTATTTCTACCACCCTGCCACAACCACTTTATTCCCTTTACCAGTCTTGACATCCTTCTTATTTCAACTGAAAACCAAATCTGCAACTACACCCAAGTGCCTTTATCAGTTTATGGAGTTTTTTATTCACACTAAACTAAAAAATCATATTGAAAACTAAAGAAACCATGTAGAAACTGAACCACTTCTTTTCATCAAGTAAAATAATGCTTCAGGAAATTCCCATTGAATGAGCTTCCAAAGATCTCAGTGTCATCCATATTTTTAAATACAAAGGTATTGTTATTCAGAACCTTGGCTACTTTAAAGGGGAAAAACCAAAGGTTATCAAACTTACCATGTTTGGCCTTGTCCTCCTCCCTAGCATCTCATCTCAGAACCAGGTCACCTGCTTGAAAAGTATCTTTTTTAGTTTTCGTGTCAATGGTTTCCTTGACCTTTCTTTAGTAAGCCTCAGTTTTCTCATTTAACATTTCTCTTCTTTCTCAAAATTCAATAATCTAAAAAATTCTCCTCTGAATATCATTAGGCTTCTCCAGTTCTTCCTGTGAAAATTTCAACTTGGTATACCAAGTTGGGTTGGAAAAACATCATCCACCCTATAGAATGGCTGAAACAAAGAGGTACCCAGTGACTTTTTGGTGTTGATCATGTTAAACCATTAGGAAAACTTCAGTTTGGAGTCCCATTATTTTTTATTTTCAACCTACATTTTTTTAATAATATTGATGAGGGTTTTATTTGATGACTCTACCAACCCATTCCCTTGTGGGTAATATGGTGTAGAATGAGTCAGGATAATGTTGTAATTCCCATAGAAATAAATCAGGGCCTTGGACTTGAATACCTTAGAATTGTCTGTTATTAGTTTCCGAGGGCATCCAAACTTGGAAAACATGTTTGTTTCTAGAAAGTTCACGATCACTTCATGAGTGGAATTCCTAGTAGGAATAGCCTTATTCCATTTTTTAAACTAATTAGTGAAAGTAAGGATCCACTTCTCTTTTCTAGTGGAGGGTTTATTTATATCCTTGATGAAATCTAGGCCCCATTGTTGAAATAGGCCTTTTGCAATAATCAACTTCATGGGAAGCAACATAAATTTTAGTTTTCCAACAAATTTTTGACACTCTTCACATGTTCTGACCATGGAAAATACATTAGAAAATATTGTGGGCAAACCCTTAGAATTTTGAAGGTGGTGTATTTTCAATGATAGTACCCTCCACAAACTCCTTTATGCATAGAATTTTTAACCCGTTTTTACTCGTCTTCATCCACACACTTCAACAAAATACCAGGAGGGTCTTTCCAATATGAATTTCTATTTAAAATGTAGTATTTTACAACCTTTAATTTAAGAGATATCATTTTGGATTTATCCAACTTTGTTGGGCCTTCAAGGTGTTGTAAAAGATAAATGATGTATTTATACCAGAGTGAAAGAGAATATTTATCCAATACCTCCAGTTCCTTCTTTTCATTTTGTATCAGTGGAGCATCTGATTGGTTGAATATATTGTGCAATTGAACATCTTTGCAATTCAAATCAGGTAACAGTTGCAAGGCCATGTCCCTTGGCAAGTGTAGTGGGATTTATGTGTTAGAAAACTAGGATCGCAGAGCAATAAAATAAAGCAAATGTGGAAATAAAACACAAAAGATACACAATACAATAGAGACACAGATATACGTGGTTCACCCAGTGTGGGCTATGTCCACCAGAGAAATTTCTAGGTCCTTGCTTTATTGTTATCCAACAAATGAAGGGATACAACCTACAACAAACCCATTGTAACTTCCTCTTGTTTCTCTCATAGTTTTCTATCTGATAATACAATATTCACATTAATGCATAGTCGAAACACATTTCCCTCATAATAGAGGGTTGCCTTCTAGGGAAAAAAACCCTAACATACTTTCTACCATTAGATCTGTGACCTTATAATGAACGGTCTAGATTTACAATGAAATTACAATATACATTTACAAGGCAATTTTTCCTTTGGGGGACGCTGCGACCAAACCCCTACCGGGAGCCTACTTGCCCTCGGACCTTGCAGAGGGGGTAACCCCCCTATGCACTCCCCCACGTGGAATAATGTACATACTTTTGAGGTGTAAATACTTCATCGGGTGTAAACATGGTGGAAAACAAAAGACCTCTGAATCACGAAGATAATCAGGCTCCACAACCAACATTATGCTCAGATCATATTCCAAAATTTTTACTATCCATTTCCCCCACTTCTCATCATTGTCTTCATAGACAAGGATCTCTTTTATACCGTTGCTAGGGACATAAGTGATTATCTTATACTACAAAACATAAACCATGAAGGATTTCAAGGCCTTGATTAACGCATAAGCATGCTTTTCCATTATGCCATATGTCAATTCTCCATACATGAGTGTTTTTCTGAAAAAGGAAATGGGATGTTCATACCCATCTTCATTTTTTTGCATCATTACAACAAAAATAGTCTCCTAAGAGGAAAAAGCCAAAATTAGGAATTCTTTGGAATAATTTGGACTAACTAGAACATGGGCTTCAATTACAGCTTGTTTTATCCTTTGAAAGGATGACCTTTCTTCCTATGTCCACTTAGTGTCAACATCCTTTCTCAGCATGTTTTTAATGGGCCTAATGATCTCAACAAAATTTGGTACAAATCACCTCAAGAAATTTATTTTTCCCATGAAATATTATATGGCCTTCTTATTTCTCGAGATGTCAATTTTTAGAATAACATCTACTCTCTCTAGGTCTATATTTATCCCTCTTGTAGATATAATGTGACCTAGGAGCTTTCCTTCTAACATAAGAAAATGAGATTTTTTGGGATTCAATTATATTCCATACCTTCTACATTTTTGAAATATTTTCTTCAGCTGCTGCAGATGTTCATCATCATATTTTGAAAATATAGTGATGTCATCAAGATATGTCACCATGAACTTGGAATTTTCACCCACAAATGTAATGTACATGGCTGTTTGAAAGGTGTCACTTCATTCATGAATCCAAAGGTAATTTTTTCATACATGAAGGCGCCCCATGGGGTAGTGAAGGAAATTATTTATTTGTCTTCTTCGAACACCATTATCTGATTGTACCCAGAATAACCATCCAGTGGGGAAATTATGTGAGAACCAACCACCCTTTGCAAAATGTGATCCATCTTTGGAAATTTATAGTTGTCTTTCAATGCACACTTCTTTAGGTTTATGAAGTCCAGACATAACCATATTTCACCACTCTTTTTCCTAACCAACACCAAGTTGTCTAGCCAATATGAATATCTCAACGAAACAATAATCTTTGCATCATGCATCCTTTTCAATTCCTTTTCAATAATAGACATCAAAAGAGGTTTCAACCATCTAATTTTATTCCTAAATGGATTAGATCCCACTTTTAGAGAAATTTTGTGTTGAATGATTTCAGTGTCAATGTTTTCAAGTCTTCACAAGACAATGCAAAAATATCAACAATTTTTTTCATAAGGATGACATACCTATCTCTCTGCTCATCTGGCACTGCTTTGGATATCTTGGTGATCTTGGGATCTGCAGTTGTCCCAATATTATAGTCTATAACTTCATGTTCCTGTCTTTTAATTGCAACTTTCCTGGAGACATCATTGTTGTCAAAAATTATATCTAGTGGGACTAAGCCTCTTGGAATATGATATTTTTTCAGTTCCATAATGTTGTGAACAACCCCGTTATTTTTTTTTTTTGTAAGCAAGTTTTTGT
>JASDQU010305755.1:48413-82934 GCA_032191745.1 Picea mariana | reverse complement strand
GGATAGGGGGTCCTAAAATAAATGTGCCAACTCAGCATAAGAAATCATATCTTCCACCCAAGAAAGTTCCAAACAAAGACATAGGAAATAAAGAAGATCAACACCAACAACCAACTAAACCTGATGTTTCATAGGTGAAAGAAGTGGACATACAAGTAACTTCTTTTAATATAGTGCATGAGTTAAGTAAAATCAATATTATTGTACCTTTGATAGAGTTAATGAAAAATAAGCCTTTTAAAAGGTCTATCATGAAGGTTTTGAAGCCACCAACTTATGTTATCTCATCTGATATGATAAAATTGCAAGATGAGAATATTGCTATCATGATTGGCCCACACATTGAACATCGTTCATTATGATTCTTCCCCATATTTTTTACATATCCTTGAATTTCCATGACAAAATTTTGCACAACTTCCTTCATTATGGACTCTGGGGCTTCACACAATGTCATGCATAAGGTTTTCATGGAGGAGCTAGGGTTAGAAATCACCAAGCCATACCAGGATCTTTAATCCTTTGATTCTAAAAGGGTTAAATGTTTGGGAGTAATTAAAGATCTGGTTGTTTCTCTATATTAGTTTCCCATGAAAAGAATTGTTATGGAAATTGTTTTTAGATGATATACCTCCCAAGTTTGGAATGATTTTATCCAGGTATTGGGCCAAGAAAGTGGAAGGATCTCTGCAAATGGATCTTACATATGCGACCATCCTTGTTTTTGGAGGATAACATAGAATATTGTATAGAGAAGTAAGATTGGATTACATTGTGAGTGATCATAAGAATCCAGGTAATCATCCTATCTATGTTGTAGAATATGAAATTGGGTCATGTGTTTTTCATATCAGTGATGATGCTCTAGAATTATCAGTTAGAAAATGAAGCAACCAGTTAGAGATAGGCCATGGAGATGAAACATGGAAGATGTATTTTGATGTTTCATATTCAAAAGAGGGCTTTGGTGTTGGAATAGTCCTCGTTTCCCCTTCAAATGAAGTGGTTTAACTCTCATACAAATTAGAATTTGAAACAACCAACAACATAGAATAGTATGAATCCTTAATGCTGGGGTTGAGAGCTACAAAATATATGGTTGTTGAAAAATTGGCATTCTTCGATGATTCTAAATTGGTTTTTAATAAGGTAAAGGAAATTTATAAACAAAATAGCTAAGGTTAAGGCAATATCGGAATGAGCTATGGGACATAGTTGTAAATTTCTTTCTGGATTTCAATATTTCTTTTGTCTCTAGAGATGTCAATCAAATGGATGACCATGTAGCTCTGGCTGATAGTACTTTAATGCCTCCCATTGGTCCAAATTTTAAATATGAGGTGGAGGTTAGACACAAAACAACCATACCTAACAATGCCAAACAATGGCAAGTTTTTAGTGGTGATCCAGAGCTCAATAGATTTATTCAAACCATTGATGAATTTTCAAATATATCTATTGACAAAGAAAACGAGAATGATGAAACAAAAAATCAGTAGGCACCTCCTTTTATTAATAACGAGTTTGGTCACAACATTATGGAACTAAAAAAAAATCATATTCCAAGAGGCTTAGTCCCACTAGAGATACTTTTTGACAACAATGATGTCTCCAGGAAAGCTGCAATTAAAAGACAGGAACATGAGGTTGTAGACTGTAATATTGGGACAAATACAGATCCCAAGGTCACCAAGATATCCAAAGCACTGCCAGATGAGTAGAGAGATAGGTATGTCATCCTTATTGTTATCACTCCAGGAAACTCTCCTAGGCTGTAAGTCAGATATTCCTGGTAACTTAATCTTTTGGAAACTATTTTCTCAATAATGGGTGTAGGTTCGGATCAAATGGGAAATACTGATCTACTGGATCTGTGTTCAGACAGTCAAATGTGCACAATAAGATAAGACAATTCTCTCAAGAATCAATAATCATATGGATAGCTTACTGGTGGGTGAAGAAGTCTATGCTTATCAACTAGAACAGATACATGATGGGCTGAATAAAGATGGCAGTGATTACTAGTCAATAAATGTTTATGAATTGATAGGATGAGATGACAGTCACAAGCAATTAGACAAACATAGTCAATAACAACCATGGAAGTATAAGAAAAGAAAGAAAGGGAAATCTGACATTAATAAAGAGAGAAACCTTTGATCTTTATTATAACATAAGAAATTCTATTACAATATGGTTAGCCTCAGTCTCTCCATAATCGAACCTTGTGTTCATCTCCAGTTTTCAACTATATAGCCTTTACAACACAATATCTAGATCCTGAATTAATGGATCAGATGTGCCTAAAATAGAAAGTAAAAGCTAACATGCAAAAGGAATGATCCTCAAGATGAGGTCAATCCAACATTTCATGGTATTCATATCTTGTAGAGTAGTTGTGCAGTGCAGAATAGCCTTCCAAGGCTGATTGAAGACTCTTCCAAGAGATAAAATTCAAATTTGCTGAGGTGTGCAAAAAACCCTAATTTTTTGCCTTTTAAAAAGGTACCAAAACTTATTGAAACACCTCTTCTTTCCCTTATCCATAAAAAATATCTATTGGATATGACTTTATAATTCAACAAAATATCCATTCGAAGAGGTTTCAAACAATTCCAACTCAAAAAATCCCGATCTGGGCAAAAATTCGGTCATTCTGGCAGTAACAGGCTTTTGGTGACTAACTCAGGTAAAAATTAGGTTCTTTAACCACTGAAATCTCTTCTTTTGGTTCTTAATGAGTGCTTTTCAGGCTCGCCTAAACCACCAAAAGTTAGAGTTTATTTAAATTTCAAAATTCCGATTACCTGGATGATTGCTTGAAAGTTGCTGGTAAAATCCCCTTGGATCTGATTTTCCATTTGTGTTCTGTGGATGTCCTTTGGCTTCCATTTGTTCTTTATTTGTTGCCTTGAAATCTATAAATATTTCTTCTATACCTACAGTTTCAGCTGCATTTTCCTTTGTAGAGGTCTCTTTGGTAGTCCATGGTGGAGACCAGACACTATCATTATTGAAACTTTCAATTTTGCGTGCATGATCAGAATTGACATGATTCTCAGTTATCTGAGATCTTGAAGCCTCTCTCACATAGTCTACATATTTTATTCCTCTTGGACCTTAATTTGGAATCTTTAAGAGTACAAAATTCAAGCAATTCTTCTATGAGAGCCTCCACTGGTGCCATCGTATTTGCAATTTTGGCAAGTAGATGCATTTTCTCCACTTCAGAATCTTTAGAAACATTCATTGAATGGCCTCCCACAGAGAAATCATTGAGAATGATGTCTTTTGTGCCTATATTATTTTGGTCCTTACATCGCCATGTGTCCGGAAGTAGTGAATATAAATCCATTTCACAAGATGCAAACAACTTTGAGACTAGATTTGTCTCCCTTTCATTTTTAACCTAGCTCCATATAGTTTGCAATTTGTAAGAATGATTGCTTAACTGATATGAAATATCCCTTTTACTATAGTCCATGTAATTTTGGTCTAGTTCTGAGCTAGTTCATGTCATTCTACAAGACCTCATTTTTTCTATTGTGTCATCTCATGCCTAAGATGGATAGCAGTCGTTCAATGAATTGTGATAAGAGGGAAAGATCCATCCCATGAAACATCTCCTTCATAAGACTTAACGCTTGGGTGCTCTGTTCGTTGGAAAACTTATGAGAGAAAAACCATGGTGTTCTTACTCTAAATAATTTGATCAACCCTCTTGACATTGGCGGCATCAGTCAAGACAATCAACAGCTTTGAGAGGACTGATAAAGAAAAATATGATCCCAGAAAAAACCTTTGAGCTCCGCGTAATCTACGATCTGACACTTGGCAGTTGTATTAGCTTATTGATGAGGCAAATGAAATATGAAGCTTGGCGTTATGAGATCCAATGAAGCTATCTCCCCCAATCACCATAATTCACAGTTTTTCCTATGAGAATTTCGAGTAACGTAAGGGCGAGGGAGTTGGAGGAGGCCTAGAAACCGCCTGAGAACTAGCATTAGATAGAATATAGGCAACGCTGGGAAAGACAAATGATAGATATGATCCACTTCTACAAACAACGTCTCAGTCACATCATGCCGAATAAGTTCAAAATTTGGATGCCCAATCCATTTCCTTAGGTTATCTTTTGATCCAGTGAAAAAGTTGTCAGCAACAATCACCTCATTGTTCCCAGATTCCATGATCTACCAAGGGTTGGTGTGATGTGTCGACCTGTTTGTTTGAGTCATAACATAGCATAAAAATTGGGTACGTAACTTGACTCATGGCGTGGACCATTTCCATTTGATCTAATTGCAACATAGATTTATGACTCGTGGCTGGGCTTGGCATGTGTTGTCGACTTAGTTTATTGGATGGCTACCATAGGAATTAGGAAATGTTATTTCAACTAGTGACTTTGAAGTTGAATGCTTGGTCGATAAGCTTGAATCATGGAATGGATTTTTAAAACARACCATCAAACYYKATAGGCTTAGACTTAGATATAAGGAGTTTTAGTATATTGATAGCTTAGGCTTGTGATTTGAGATTAGAGACTCTAGACTTAGGACAGTGACTAGATGCAATAGATTAGGGCTAACAAATTTATTCATATTTCCAGGTCTGGAGGGAAGAACCAAAGGATGCTTGGACAAAGCCATCAACAAGAGCTTAATGAAGGTTTTGGAAGTTATGGCATTGTCCAAAAGACCTAAGTAAATGACAATTCAAAAAGAGAGTAATGAGGACACTCTAGAAAATACCAGTGCATTTTTTTATTGCTAACACTTATGAAAATATTTGTTTATATTTTTGCATTGTCTTGTGAAGACTTGAAAACATTTGACACAAAAATCATTCAACACAAAATTACTCTGAAAGTGGGATCTAATCCATTTAGGCATAAAATTAGATGGTTAAAACCTCTTTTGATGTCTATTATTGAAAAGGAATTGAAAAGGATGCATGATGCAAAGATTATTGTTTCATTGAGATATTCATATTGGCTAGACAACTTGGTGTTGGTTAGGAAAAAGAGTGGTGAAATATGGTTATGTCTGGACTTCATAAACCTGAACAAGTGTGCATTGAAGGACAACTATAAATTTCCAAAGATGGATCACATTTTGCAAAGGGTGGTTGGTTCTCACATAATTTCCCCACTGGATGGTTATTCTGGGTACAATCAGATAATGGTGTTTGAAGAAGACAAATAAACAATTTCCTTCACTACCCCATGGCGTGCCTTCATGTATCGAAAAATTACCTTTTCCTTGATGAATGAAGGGGCCACCTTTCAAACGACCATGGACATTGCATTTGTGGGTGAAAATGCCAAGTTCATGGTGACATAGCTTGATGACATCACTATCTTTTCAAAATATGATGATGAACATCTGCACCAGGTGAATAAAATATTTAAAAAATGTAGAAGGTATGTAATCTCATTGAATCCCAAAAAATATCATTTTCTTATGTTAGAAGGAAAGCTCCTAGGTCAAATTATATCTACAGGAGGGATAAATATAGACCTGGAGAGAGTAGATGTTATTCTGAAAATTGACATCCCCAGAAATAAGAAGGCCATATAATATTTCATGGGCAAAATAAATTTCTTGAGGTAATTTGTACCAAACTTTGTTGAGATCATTAGGCCCATTACAAACATGTTGAGAAAGGATGTTGACATTAAGTGGACATAGGAAAAAAGGTCATCCTTTCAAAGGATAAAACAAGCTCTAATTGAAGCCCATGTTCTAGTTAGTCCAAATTATTCCAAAGAATTCCTAATTTTTCTTTTTCCCTCTTAGGAGACTATTGTTGTTGTAATGATGCAAAAAAATGAAGATGGGTATGAACATCCCATTTCCTTTTTTAGAAAAACAATCATGTATGCAGAATTGAAATATGACATAATGGAAAAGCATTCTTATGCCTTAGTGAAGGCCTTGAAATCCTTCATGGTTTATGTTTTGTAGTATAAGATAATCACTTATGTCCCTAGAAACGGTATAAAAGAGATCCTTGTCTATGAAGACAATGATGGGAAGTGGGGGAAATGTATAGTAAAATTTTTGGAATATGATCTAAGCATAATGTTGGTTATGGAGCCTGATTATCTTCATGATTCAGAGGTGTTTTGTTTTTTTCCATGTTTATACCCCATGAAGTATTTACACCTCAGAAGTATGTACATTATTCCACGTGGGGGAGTGCATAGGCGGGTTACCCCCACTGCAAGGTTCGGGGGAAAGTAGGCCCCCGGCAGGGGTTCGACGATAGCATCCTCCGATGTGGGTTTAGGGACGAAGCCCCCAAAGGAAAAATTTCCTTGTAAATGTATATTTTAATTTCATTGTAAATCTAGACCGTTCATTATAAGGGCACAGATCTAACGATAGAAATTATGTTAGGTTTTGTTTCCCTAGAAGGCAACCCTCTGTTATGAGGGAAATGTGTTGTGTCTATGCATTATGGTGAATATTGTATTATTATATAGGAGACTATGAGAGAAGAAGATGAAGTTATAATGGGTTTGTTATAGGTTGTATCCCTTCATTTGCTAGATAATAATAAAGCAAGGACCTAGAAATTTCTCTAGTGGATGTAGCCCACACTAGGTGAACCATGTATATCTGTGTCTCTATTGTATTATGTATATTTTGTGTTTTATTTCTACATTTGTTTTATTTTATTGCTCTTTGATCCTAGTTTTCTAACACATAAATCCCACTAAACTGGTCAAGGGACATGGACTTGTAACTGTTACCTGATTTGAATTGCAAAGATGTTCAATTGCACAATATCTTCAACCAATCAGATGCTCCAATGATATAGAATGAAAAGAAGGCACTAGAGGTATTGGATAAATATTTTTTTTCACCCTGGTATAAATACATCATTTATCTTTTACATCACCTTGAAGGCCCAACAGAGTTGGATAAATCCAAAACGATATCTCTTAAATTAAAGGTTGTAAAATACTACATTTTAAATAGAAATTTATATTGGAAAGACCCTCCTGGTATTTTGTTGAAGTGTGTGGATGAAGACAAGTAAAAACGGGTTATAAATTCTATGCATAAAGGTGTTTGTGGAGGGTACTATCATTGAAAACACACCACCTTCAAAATTCTAAGGGTTTTCCCACAATATTTTCTAATGTACTTTCCATGGTCAGAACATGTGAAGAGTGTCAAATATTTGTTGGAAAACTGAAATTTTTGTTGTTTCCCATGAAGTTGATTATTGCAAAAGGCCTATTTCAACAATGGGGCCTAGATTTCATCGAGGATATAAATAAACCCTCCACTATAAAACAGAAGTGGATCCTTACTTTCACTGATTAGTTTAAAAAATGGAATAAGGTTATTCCTACCAGGAATGCCACTCATGAAGTGATCGTGAACTTTCTAGAAACAAACATATTTTCCAAGTTTGGATGCCCCGGGAAACTAATAATAGACAATTCTAAGGTATTTAAGTCCAAGGCCCTGATTTATTTCTGTGGGAATTACATCATTATCCTGACTCATTCTACACCATATTACCCACAAGGGAATGGGTTGGTAGAGTCATCAAATAAAACCCTGATCGAGATTATTAAAAAAATGTAGGTTGAAAATAAAAAATAATGGGACTCCAAACATAAGTTTTCCTAATGCGTTAACATGATCAACACCAAAACGTCACTCGGTACCTGCTTGTTTCATCCATTCTATGGGGTGGATGATGTTTTCCCAACCCAACTTGGTATACCAAGTTGAAATTTTCACAGGAAGAAGTGGAGGAGCCTAATGATATTCAGAGGAGAATTTTTTAGATTATTGAATTTTGACAAAGAAGAGAAATGTTAAAAGAGAAAACTGAGGCTTGCCATAGAAAGGTCAAGGCAACCATTGACATGAAAAATAAAAAATATACTTTTCAAGCAAGTGACCTGGTTCTGAGATGGGATTCTAGGGAGGACAAGCCCAAACATGGTAAGTTTGATAACCTTTGGTTTTTCCCCTTTAAAGTATCCAAGGTTATGAATAACAATACCTTTGTATTGAAAAATATGGATGACACTGAGATCTTTGGAAGCTCATTCAATGGGCATTTCCTGAAGCATTATTTTACTTGATGAAAAATAAGTGGTTCAGTTTCTACATGGTTTCTTTAGTTTTCAATATGATTTTGTAGTTTAGTGTGAATAAAAAACTCCATAAACCAATAAAGGCACTAGGGTGTAGTTACAGATTGGGTTTTCAGTTGAAATAAGAAGGACGTCAGGACTGGTAAAGGGAATAAAGTGGTTGTGGCAAGGTGGTAGAAATAAATAAATAAGGAACACATGTTTGTTGTTATTATAACCTCACAAGGAAGTGCTTCCCCCATTTGGAGTCGATATTAGTTCCTAGGCCTGCACCTCTTCCATCTACTCATCAAACTAGCCTATTCATTTATCAACCTAACTCTTAGTTAGTCTTTCTTCTTCGCTGTGTGTTAAGTAATTTTTGTTTATTTCATCGCCTTTTTCTTCATGTTATTTGTTTTGATTTTTATAAGGTTGACTCAAGTATTGATTTGAGTTTGGACAAGTTCTGTCACCATGATTTATATCATTGATGGAGAAAAAGAGGGTTAACCTAGGCCTGCAGGTGCAAAAGTGTTGATTGTGAGAATTCCAACATTCTTGCAATCAGCATACATGCTCCGTTTGAATGACTTTTCATGGTTTAAAAATAATTTAATTTTTGAATAAATCCTATTAACACCCAAATCCCCCTCATTTTTTGCTACTACCCTATAAATATTTCATGTTGGTTCCTTGTTCAGTCTTCAGTGTAGGTTTTGTGCTAACCCTAAGTGGCACATAGTCTCGGCCACCGTTATCAATAGAGGGATCTAGGGAATGATGATACCACCATGAGAGTGATGGAATATTCATAGGGTAGATCCATCAGGGATCGAGTTGTTCTAGGCCATACCAGATATTGGAGACATATTCATCACGAGAGAGTGGTATGACTTCATATTTTATTTTAATGGACACCATACAAAAATCACTTTGATTTTTGCACAGAACTATGATGGATTTCATAAACAAGTTGGGAATGTAATCATCCACGAAACACAACATTCTATTTTATTATCATGTTCTCTCCCTATCAGTGGTGAGAGGTGGTTAAATAAAGGGAAGTTACCATCTAAGGTGTGCAACTAGTTCTTCGTAGTAGAGCATCAGAGCCGAGACTGGATCTAGGGCATCTCGATACAATGACTAAGAGAGGAATGGAGGGACATCATGTCAGAAATACATACGTACATTACTAGAGAGGGAATGTTTTCTAGTATCCATTGTTATCATCTCAGATTTATCATACATCTAAATGGTGATAAGGAGATGAATATCCCATTCTACCTTATGAAAATCCTAACCAATATAGTCAAACGATTCCAGAACTATCCACAAAGTGCTCATATGAGAGTCTACCATCAATGATTTATAAAAATACTAGTTCTATATGCTCTCAATAAATTGTAAATATATTGGGAATAACTTTTAGTATCTCTAGGGTTGCATGATGAAGAGACAAACACACAACAACCATCATAACAATAAATTTAACAACAACCATCAGAATAGGAAATTGAAGTTCCTTAGGAAGATAAGGTTTCCATAGAGCCCGTAAGTTCATAAAAACCCATCCATCATTCCAAATACCAAACCCTATCTACAAAAATAAGGGCCATATTTTTCAAAGGAAGATCCATCACTATAGAAAAGGATGAAACACCTCAGAGGCAACTGAGGTCATCCATAGTGAAACAGAGGGCCAAAGAAAGTGATAAATTATATGTCACAAAGATTTAAAAATAGTTTTTTCCATTAGTTCAATACTCTCTTGAGCAAGTTGAGTTCAAACCTGTGCCCACTGGTATGCAGGTAGGAAAAAATCCTAAAATGAAACCAAGAAAAGAGAAAAAGAAAGAATAGGAACTAGTCCTAATGAAGATACATTTGAATTTGTTCCATCTAACACACAAATTGGAGATCCTCCTGAGGAAAAACATGGTAGAAATATAAAGAGGAAACAGGTCCGAGGAGTTCCAAGAAAACCAAATTCAAAGAATAGGTTAACTAACTAGTTGAGGCTAAATTTGAAAGCCTTGATCGATCCATCCCTCAAGGACTATAAGTCAATTGTGATAGAAGATCAAAATATTGATGAAGATCCCTTTGGGTTTACCAACATGGAAGAAATGGCCATCCACACTTTCAAGGAAATGCCAATAAGTGAGGTCAAAGAGAAGATCAACAAGGGATCAATCTTAGGTATTAATACTTTTGATTTGGAAACAAAGTACACCAAAGTTCCATAAATAAAGCATGCCCTAGAGAAAGATTTAGAATATACCAAACCAAAGGCAAGAAGGGAAATGTTGAGTTTACTTGAGCATATAAAAGATATCATTGGAGAAAAACCTGAGAAGAATCCAAGGTATGAGATGAGACCTAGGGAAACTGAGATCTCCATTGATCTCAACAGGCCTACAATTGAGGAAGTGTATGAACTTAAAATGGAGAACATAGTGAAAACATAGATCAAGCCTCAAGTTGAAGGTAACAAGGAAATGGAGGACAATAAGAAATAAGTGGAAACCCTCAAAAAACAAAATGAAAGTATGATTCAAGGCATTCAAGATATCTAGTGGCACAACCACCTTATCCCCTTGGGACTACGTGACCTCCTTGTCTTGGAGCTTCAAACTCCTGACTCAGATTGACTCTTTAGGTTCCTATGAGTACCCAAAATTATATACACATGCCCCTTTTTCTCCAAGGTGACCACGAGTTATGACCGTGTATCTATCCCTTCATAACTTTGGGCTTTGGGGATACCCTGAACTCTGATCTCAAAAATTTATGAAGTGTCATACTTCAAACTCCAGACCTCATTCCACGTGTCTTTCCTATATTTTTGATAGACCAACAATATTTCAAGTTTCATGGCTTCGTGAAACTCTTGCTCTCCTTACCCACAACCTTTCGGACTACCGAATTTTGCATTCCCCAATCTGATGCCACGTTTCTCCTACACAACCAATGGTTACGATTCCTTCGCAACTCTGCGAGCTCTCTATTCTTCCCGAACAACACCTCCAAACTTCCTGAACTATGAAGTGCATAAACACCTTATATCCAACCTCCATGTTGTTCTCCCAGATCTGACGATCTGGAATGATATACATCTCTCCAGAACAAATCTCATTCACAGATTTTTTGAAACTTCAAAGGATTGTCCTCGAACATTTCTCATAGCTCTCCCTCCTGAAATTATCTCCCTCATCTTTCCTTATTATTCATAACAATTTCTTCAACACTTGGTCAAAATATCGACCTGTACACACCTTGCAACAGATTCTCTTCCACCCTCGACTTCTTTGTGGATGATTTTCCACTCTTTGCAATTGTTCTTCAACCACTTCTTTTGGGACTAATGTCATGCTACTACTCCTAAACATTCGAGTCTAAAACTTTGTCATGCACTCCTTGCGAACACCTATGTACTTAAGTTCATGCTATCTCTTCTGAGCTTATGAGTTGAAACAGACTCTGTCAATGCACTCCTTGTGGACACTATGCACTCCTTGCACACGATCGTAGAAGAGAAAAAACTGAATCGTATTTAAAATATCACATATTCATACATCTATCCATGTAAATGCATGCATATATACAAGAACAAGAAATAACAGAGAACAAAATAGAAATTCTACCATTCACTCATCCATATAGATGCATCAAAACACACACATTTGGGACAATGTTTCTCTTATATATTTCTTCAACAAAAGTTTACATACACTCATTCACTGCTTCTAGGTAGCTCTCATCTCTTGCTACAATGGCGATGGCTCTTGATAACTAGAGTTCCTACAACCTCTACTATGAAACAATACAAAGTTTTTATGCAAGAGGGTTCTTCGAGTTCTTCCCTCTAGCTACTCTACAACTATCCAATTGAAATAAAATCCTTCAACTACTTAACATTTAGTACAATAAATATTTTGTTCAGACAGATAAGAACAAAATCTCCAAATCTATACTGCAATCCTTCACATTAAAGAAAAATACATTCCCCCATCGATATTATGTGATGGCTTAGCCTATGATCATTAAAGATGTTCATAAATCAAAATATTCCCCATATATTACATTAATCTGCCAACTTTGGAATTCAAAATATTTCAAAACACGTGCTAGTGCGCCCAACTGTCTTCTGCTTGTGCTTTGTTGACAAAGCTCTCGCATCATACTCCTCTGGTTGAAAAAATTCATGGAATCTTCTCCATGAGCTCCTGCACCTACCTTCCATGCTTCTGGATGTTTGATTCACCAACCCAACTAACATCTTCTATTGGTCATCCTTTCATCTTCACCAAATATTCAAAATATGTTTTCCTTCTGTTCTTCTTACCAATTCGTTGATCTATGATCTACTCCATCTGCGGCTTCTCTGCTACAGGCATATGTTTCTCCCACTGGATCTTCTTTTGATATTATGATCCTTCTATTCCATGTCCTCTATAAGGGTACAGGTCTACAACATTGAATATGGGCGATATACCCACATCTTTTGGCAGCTCTATCTCATAAGCATTCTCACCAACATTTTCTCAAGATTTTGCATGGTCCTATATTTTTCAACTTCAACTTATTATATGTTCCCCTTGGGAACCTTTCCTTCCTTATATGTGATAGAACTTGATCTCCAACTTCAAATTCAAGATTCCTCTTGTGTTGATCAACTCTGTGCTTGTATTCCTTGCCACTTTTGTTCAACTGCTCCTTGATCTGATTATCAAGTTCATGCATTCCTGCAGTGAAGTCTTCGGCTCCAGTGCTCCTAAATCATCTCTACTTTAGATATCTCAACTCTGACACTCCTCTCAGATTCATTCCATACACTATCTGAAATAGAATTTTCCTAGTTCTTTTATTCACTGAGTCATTATATGCAAACTCCTCTTATGCTAGAATCTGATCCCATTGACTATGGTGTTCAGTGACCAAAATCCTCAGCAAATATCCTAAACTTTTACTCACCACTTCAGTTTGTCCATACGTTTGCGGGTGGTATGAAAAACTAAAATATAGCTATGTCCCCAACTTCTTCCAAAACATTGTCTAGGAATGAAAAACAAAATTGGTGTCCCCGTCTGAAACAATACTCCTGGGAAATCCATGGAGTCTCACAATTTCTTTGAAAAGCAAATTTTCAACACAAGTTGCATCACTGGTATTCTGGCATGGGATAAAGTGTTTCATCTTCAAAAATCTGTCAACTACCACAAATATGGAATCACTTTCTCTTTGTTTCCTTGGCAATCCCAACACAAAATCCATGCTTATTGCATCGCAAGGCCTCTCTGGAATAGGAAATTGTTGATACAACCCAATGTTTTTATTCTTTCCCTTTGCATACTCACAAATCTTACACTTGTTCAAAAACCTGTTCACCTTTTCCCTCATACCTGGTCAATAATATGAATCGTTCAACTAAGAAAATGTTTTTTCATAGCCCAAATATCTGTCTAGACCTCCACTATACTTTTACTTCAACAAATTTTCCCTCATCGAACACTTTGGTATGCAGAACTAAAATCCCTTGAACAATAACCCATCCTGAGTTAGATATTTGGCCCACTAGATTCTGTCTCTGAGCACATTATTTGCACATGCTTCATATGCTTCTTTGAAATCTGGATGAATGTGATACATTTCCTTAAGGTGATCGAACCCCAAGGTCTTGACTTCAAATTCTTGCAGAGTTAGACATCTCTTGCTCAATGCATCAACAACCTTGTTAGCATTACCAGAAATATGTTTAATGACAAAATTGAAATTTTTCATATACTCTATCCACTTATCATATCTCTAGCTTAACTTCTTCTCTTTGGTTATGAATTGTAAAGCTTCATTATTGCTATACAAAACAAACTCCTTTCGGACAAGATAGTGCCTCCATTTCTTCAAGGCTTGAATTATGGCATAGAACTCTTTGTCATATGTGGTGTACTTCTTCTTATCATCGTTCAACTTCTCACTGAAATATGCAACAGGCCTATTATCTTGGCTCGAGACTGATCCAATTCCAACTCCACTTGCATCACATCTCACTTGAAATGTCTTTCTGAAATTCGACAATACCACAATCAATTGTTTTGTTATATTTTCCTTCAATATGTTGAATCTCTTCTCATCCTATTCTATCCATTTGAAATACTTGTGCCTTTTCTTCATTGCATCCATCATTTGAGCACTAATCCCACTAAAATGTTTGATGAACTTCTAATAAAAACTTTCCAATCCATGGAAGCTTCTCACCTCAAGGATATTCCTTGGTGAAGGCCATTGTCTTATTTCTTTCACCTTTTCGGGATCCATCTTCAATTCATTCAAATAAATCGTAAAACCAAAATATATGAGTTTTGTCTTCATGAAAGAGGACTTTTTTATATTAATCGAAAAATTCTCTTGTTGTAACCTCCTCATTGCAAAATTTAAATGTCTGAAGTGATCCTCTTTATTCTTTCTAAAGATCAGTGTATAATCCAAATATACAATCACAAAGTTGTCAATAAAATATTTCAATACTTTGTTCATCAACCTCATAAAAGTACTCAATAACGAACCATTCATACAACCCCTCATTTGTCTTAAATGTTGTTTTCCACTCATCACCTTCTCTCATCCTTATCTGGTGATATCCACTTTTCAAATATATTTTTGTAAAATAATTCACTCCACTCAAACAATCCATCAAGTCCTCCATCCTTGGTAATGGAAATATGTACCTAATGGTAATCTCATTTATGGCTCTTGAGTCTGTACACATTCTCCATCCTCCATCCTTCTTTGGACTCAATATAGTTGGTACTGCACATGGACTCAAGCTTTCTCTAACCAATCTAATGCAGGAGCATCGCTATCAAATCCAAAAAGGTGGACATGGAATTGAAGTCGACACATCAATGCATCGAAGGAGCTGAACTTACCTTTAACCAGCTTGGTAGCAGCGTGGAGATTCTTTATTTTCTCATTAATTAATTTAGTTGTTTGTGAAGTTAGGCCACCGTTTGAAGATAAGAAACAATTGTAAATCCTTTACACAACTATAATGTATTACAGGTGTAGGATAATTGTTTGTATTAGTCATTAGGTTTCATTTTATTGAGTAGGTAACTGCTTGAATAGAATGAAATAGGATTTAGAAACGAGGAAGAAGAGCGAAGAGGCTCTGAGTCCATAGAAAATTTTTAGTTTCTGTTTGTAGGATATAGCCATTGTAATTATGTTTTATTTTAATTCAATAGAACAAAGGAAATTGACCCAAATATACAATGTTGATATTGTTTAGAGTTTGACTATATTGTTATGTGTTTGTGAATGGATGATGTTCATAGTGAATGAATAAATAATTGAATGAGTTCAATTGTTTCTCTTCTATAAGATTTTGTAGGCAGTGAATGCAGAGAGAAAGGAGTGCGTGTGAAGAAGTCTTTTTCGACTTAAACCTCAGAAGAGATAGCGGAGAATTTTTGTATGCAGAGTGTGAATATCGAGTGCAAGGAGTGCGTGTAGAAACAAACTTGTGTTAAATTTTGAAAGCTTAGGAAGTTTAACATAGAGTATGCTAGGAGGGTGTCAAAAAGTCTTTTGAAAAAATACAAAGTGCAAGTGTGTGCTAGGGATGAGATTTAAGTTTCATTTACCAGAAGCTTAGGAGGAGTAGTGTTTTTAAGTATCGAGAGGAAACACTTAGAAAAGTTTCTAAGTTTTGAAGAGTTGAAGCATTCAAAGTTGAAGCGCAGAAGTTGAAAGTTTGAAAGAAGAACAAGTATGGAGGATTGAGCGGGATAAATTCTTCATAAAATAATTTTGAAGATTGGATAAGATCGAGCATCAAGATCTATTTAGGAGGAGATAAAATATTTCAATTCGTTGGATCTCGAAGAAGTAGTGCACTGTTTAGTTGCGAGGATTTATCATAATTTCTCAAAACCAAAGGATTTGGAAGAAGCAGAGTGAAATTCGCGAAACCCCAAAACACGAAATCTTGAAATCATCGGGACCTTCCATTGAAAGGGGACACATGGCAAGAGATGAGCATTTCACTGACTCACACAATGGAAAGGTCAAAGGGTAGAGTTGTGAGAATTTGTGAAATGCAAAATCATGATTTGATCGTAGTTGTTGGATGGAGAGATAGTGTGGACCATTGATTTGATCTGAATATTTTGTAATTTTGGGTATCGGAGGATCGGGAGAACAGAGGTGAATCGCATTGGGATTTCCTCATATGCGAAATCTTGACGCGGTCAAAAGGATTGGCCCCAGGTCATAATGAAGGGTCATATGGGTGAAGGATAAGGGGGGATATAACATTCTCTAGGCCCTTGTCAGAATTTTGGGACTCAGAAGTTTGAAATATGGAGAGTCGATTGACTCATATAGCCGATACGCGAAATCGTGACACACCTTTTCAGATAAGCATGTGGTTGCAAGGCTTGGTCACATGGAGGAGACATGCACTTAGTTCTTGTTCATATGGGCCAAGTTTCACAAAAAAAAAAATGTGGATGGTTTCTTAGAGGTTCCGTTAAGGAATTGAAGATTGTTTTATATTAGTCTTGAGAAGATCCTGGACCAGGAGGTCGTGTAGCCCTTGGAGAGGAGGGGGTTCTTCACTAAGTGGTATTAGAGCCTGAAAAAAGATTTGAAGTTGAACTCGGCGTGTTGGAAACAGTTGTAGCGATGTCGTTGAGGGTATGCACAAGACCACCTATAGAAAACCGTGTTGTAGGAAGATAAGTGAGAGAAATTCGCGCAAGGTTGGAAGCGATCGAAGCAATGCAAAGGATAACATATACTACTAGAGATGTTAGTGATGTAGAGAGTGAAGAAATAGAAGTTCAAGAAGCTACAGGAGAAGATGTAGGCAACAAATTCTTCTTAAAGGTTGTTATGAAGTTGGGAGCCAGAGAAAATATAGATGTCCCAATGTATGAAGTAAATTTGTGTGTCGAAGAGTTGTTGGACTGGATAAGGTCCATGGACAAGTATTTCAACTATGAAGATGTCGACGAAGGAAGGAAGGTGAGACATTTTGTCATGATATTAAAAGGACACGCAAAACTATGGTGGGATGAACTGGAGGAAGAAAGGAGGAGCAAAGGTAAACAAAAGATAAATAATTGGGATAGGATGGTATCCAAAATGAAGGCTAAATTCATACCTAGGGATTATCAGATAGAGTTGGTCAAAAAATTGCAGAACCTGAGACAAAGAGGTATGAGCGTGAAAGAGTATACAAAAGAATTTTATAGGTTGAATATTAGCACTGGACAAAGAGAGAAGGATGATAAAAATGTTTCCAGGTATATAAATGGTTTGGGGTATGAAATTCAGGATGAAGTCATCATGATTATTGTGAGGATGGTAGAAGATTGTGAGGATGGTAGAAGATGCTATCAGATTTCACTAAAGTTAGAGGAAAGGTTGGCCAAAAACCAGAGTCAACAAAACATAAGTGGAGGCTTAAATAGAGTTAAGGGAGTTGTCTATGATAAGGCACTGAAAGTTAAGTATGAGAATGATAAATCATATGGTTTCTTTGAAAGAGGAGGAAGTTCTCAAAGAATACCATTTGGTGGGAGAAATTAGTTTCCGCGAGGAAGAGGAAGAAGTAGAGGAGGTGGAGTTAAATGTTATGCCTTTGGAAAGATAGGACATATGTCTTGGGAATGTACCGAGAGGAAGAGAGAAGGAGGAGGAGAAAAACACATTTTTGAAGCTCAGAAGAATGTGGAAGCGGAGGTAGTAGAAGGAGGACAAAATCTTATGATGAGGAAAGTTATTCTAAATCCAAAGAAATAAATAGAAGACCTAGTTCAACGAACAAGGTTGTTTGGGATTGCTTGTAAGACAAAGGACAAAGTTTTTAAGATGGTTATAGACACTGGGAGTACTGATAATATAGTATCTACGAAAATGGCAGAGAAGCTGGTGTTGGAGACAACTGCACACCCAAGTCCATACAAAGTAGCATGGTTGCAGAAAGGACATCAAGTAATGGTAAGTCAACAATGCAAATTTGAATTTAAAATAGGAGGCTATAAGATGAGATTTTGTGTGATGTAATTCCCATGGATGTTTTCTCATATTTTGTTGGGGAGACCATGGCAATTTGATAGGAATGTTATTCATGATGGTAGAAAAAATACTTATACTCTGGAAAAGAATGGTATAACCCACATCTTACTACCAATAGAAGAGAAGAAAGAAAAGGAATAATCCAGCAAAAGAATAATTCTCATGAGTGGGAAGGAACTCTTGAAGGAGATCAAGAAAGATCAAGAAATACAATGTATTGTAGTAAGAAAGATGAGAGTTATCCTTACCAATACTTCCATGGATGATTTACCTGAAGAAATCCAAGAATTGTTGGAGAACTTTGATGAAATAGTAGTGGATGAGTTGTCTCATTCATTACCATTTATTAGGGGCATTAGCCACCATATTGACTTGATTCCAGGAGACAATTTGCCAAATAAAGCAGCGTATAGGTTGACACCTTCAGAGAATGAAGAAGTTAAGAAGCAAGTTTAGGAGTTGTTGGATAAAGGTTTAGTCAGGGAAAGTCTAAGCCCATGTGCGGTACCAACTGTATTGAGTCGAAAGAAGGGTGGATGATGGAGAATGTGTACAGATTCTAGAGCCATCAACAAGATCACCATCAGGTATAGATTTCCTTTACCCAAGATGGATGATTTGATGGATTGTTTGAGTGGAGCAAGCTATTTTTCAAAAATATACTTGAAGAGTGGATATAATCAGATAAGAATGAGAGAGGGAGATCAATGGAGAACAACATTCAAGACAGCTGAAGATTTGTTTGAATGGCTAGTCATGCCGTTTGGATTGAAAAATGATCCAAGTACATTTATGAGGTTGATGAATGAAGTATTGAAGGACTTCATAGGTAAATTTGTCATTGTATATCTAGATGATATATTAGTTTTCAAGAAAACAGAGGAAGAACATTTAAAGCACTTGACATTAGTGATGAGGAGATTGCAACAAGAAAAGTTGTTAATAAACTTGAAGAAAATTTCTTTTATGAAGACAAAGCTCATATATTTGGGTTTTTTGATCTTTTCAAATGAATTGAATATGGATCCAAAAAAGGTGAGAGAAATAAAAAAATGGTCGTCACCCAGGAGCATATTTGAGGTGAGAAGTTTCGATAGTTTAGCAAGTTTTTATAGAAAGTTTATCATAAATTTTAGTGGTATATGTTCACCCATGATGGACACTGTGAAGAAGAAACATAAGTCTTCTAATTGGACAGAGGAGGCTGAGAAAATCTTTAGAGTGTTGAAAAAGAAGATAATAGAACAACCGGTTCTAGTTTTACCAGATTTTGGAAAGACATTTCAGGTGAGGTGTGATGCAAGTGGAATAGCCATTGGAGCAGTTTTGAGTCAAGATAATAGGCCAATTTCTTATTTCAGTGAGAAGTTGAATGATGCTAAGGGGAAATATTCTACATATGACAAGGAATTTTATGCAGTGATTCAATCTTTGAAAATATGCAGGCATTATTTAATTCCAAAGGAGTTTGTCATCTATAGTGATAATCAAACTTTGCAATTTATTACTAGGCAAGAGAAGTTGAATCAGAGACATGCTAAGTGGGTAGAATCTATGAAGAATTTTACTTTTGTCATTAAACATACTTCTGGAAGTGATAATAAAGTTGCATATGCTTTGAGCAAGAGAAGTTTGGTTGTACAGGAATTTCATGTGAAGACCTTTGGGTTTGAGAACCTTAAGGAAATGTATCAGGAAGATTCAGATTTTAAGGAGGCCTATGAAGCATATGAAAATCCTTTGTTGAGGGATAACCACTCATGGTTAGAATATTTGATCCAAGATGGATTGTTGTTTAAAGGAATCCAATTGTTCATACCAAGATGTTCAATGAGAGATAATTTGTTGAAAGAAAAACATAGTGGAGCTTTAGCCGGACATTTTGGTCATGAAGAAACATTTGCACAATTGAGTAGTTTGTATTATTGGCTAGGTATGAGTGTAGATGTGAAGAAATTTGTAGACTGATGTAAGATTTATCAACATGCAAAACGGAAGAGACAGAACACTGGGTCGTATCAACCATTTCCTATTGTAGAAAGGCTTTGGGATGCAACTAGTATGGATTTTGTATTGGGGTTACCTAGAACCCAGAAGGGAAGTGATTCCATATTTTTTGTGGTGTTGACGGGCGAAATTGTCCGCTCGTCAACTGAAGGGGTGGATCTGGTCCAAGGTTAACTAAATAACCCAAGCCATTTGGATTAATCCACTCCGACGGGTTTAGCGGCTCCGTTGGCTGATCTAAGTTCTAGGAAAGTAAAAAAAAAAAAACCTTAGCTAAAGAAACTAATCTAAGTGAAAAAATAGCTTCTGCAAACTATATACAGGTCTAAAATATATTCACAGTTCGCTAATTAATATTAATGAAATAATAGTCCTACTTATTAATGTACATCATATTGATATATTAAATGTCCGTTACCTATATGGTATTTACAAAATACAAATTTTGATCGAAATCTGCAAAATCATATATGGATTGTCTTATGACAACAAAGCTAGTATTTTTGGATTTTTATAACTTTTATGAAAAAGAAATGAAACAACAGCTATCTAACTAAGCAATAAAAATAGTAATGTGTACTGTATATGTATCTAAAGTATAGAGAATTCTCATATTAATTGACTATTAAAATGCAAATAACAAACTGACCTGAAATTACTTGTCCTGTACATAGGCATCTGCGTTCACTATTTCATGAGGCAAACCCACACCAGATTTTCCAATACTTCACGTAAACACGAAGCAACAATGCTCTTGAATGCTAACGACAGAACAGGTAAAGGATGCAACAACAACAATTTTATAGTTTACAAATAATCACATTAAGATAAATCCCACTGCAAAGATTTGTATATAACTGCTCATTTAACAAAGAAGATTAACTTTCTGTTCATTAAATTAAAACAGGATAATTGTTGTAATGTAAAATGAGAGACATCAAATATGGACACAATTTAAATGGCATCACATCAACCTATAACAAATTTTGATATCTAAAGTAGTCAATAATTTGATTACAAATTGAAATGAACAAAACTTGAAATAAAAGTATGATATATTGAAAGCTAAAGTCGTAGAAAAATCCACTTTCATTCTAGTCTGAATCATCAATCCATAGTCTCTGCCTCCAAGAAGCGATGGTTTGTTTACAAAAATAATAGGTATATAAAGGCCATAGGATGAAAACATTCCTTGTGGAAATTATCAAAACTGTTTGCAAAAAATATGGGAACAATCTCCCAAATTCCTATTTCTATCTATGACTAACAACCTAATCCAAAACTGTGTAAAAAAAGCATGTTCAAAGATGGCATGATCGATCCAATTTCTTTTGAAATTTGTGTGTACCAGTAAATGCACAAAAATACACGATTTCAGATTGTGTTTAGTTGCAAAATCAACAAAAATTCAAATTTTATGACTAGCTACAAAATCTCACGATTCTGTAGCTAGTTATTATTTACAAATAGAACCGTATTATATCAA
Organism: Picea mariana; assembly: GCA_032191745.1. Classification (NCBI taxonomy): domain Eukaryota; kingdom Viridiplantae; phylum Streptophyta; class Pinopsida; order Pinales; family Pinaceae; genus Picea; species Picea mariana. The sequence goes on along the minus strand of JASDQU010305755.1, from coordinate 61,242 downwards.
TTCCATCATAACAGAAATAGATACGATAAGCAAACAAATCATTTATGCTAATTCAAAACAAACAAAATCATTCTAAAATCATTGTTGAAATATCATACCTTGGTTTCAGGGATATGATTCGATCAAGCTATTTTTGAATTAACAATGGCAGTGGTCGCCTCTACATTTTTGAAAACGATAGAGCCTATGGTGTTTTTCCTTTTATCATTAGATTGTAGTCTGTCATTCTCCTTGGTTAACACATTTACTCGGTCCTCCAAGGACTTGATTCGGGATTGGATCAGAGGGACATCTGTATAATATCGGCCGAGCCATGAGTTAAATTCATTGCATTGTGGTTGATCAGGTTGTGTCATTACAGGTGAAGAATCTCCTAATTTACCAGCAGTTCCACTGTTGATCTTGATCCCGGGGAAGTTAGGGTCATCTTTAAGGAAGGATGGGAGGTTCGATACATAGTCATAGGGCTTGACAGAACAAAGGCCGTGTGAGTATGGATACTCTTCGGTCAGAAATCGCTCGATTTTGGAATCTGAATGTTCACTAAATAAAATTGGTTTCTAATATGTGTTTTGTTTAGGTTTATTGTGAGCACACCTTGATACCCAGCGCGAAGCCTTCTTACCCTTGCAATTGACATCACTATTACCCTTACCCTTTTTCTTTGCAGACCTCTTGACAGGCTTGGCACCGTCTTTTAGGCATGAGTTAGGCATGGTGTCGAGTATGTTATCGTTTGGGTAGGTCAAGGGTTCAACAGTGGGTGAGAGTGTAGGAGGGGGCACGACAGGCCCGACAAGGGTTTTGGTGACCATAGTTTTGTCCACTTGACCAATTTCAGGACTGGCAAAGCCATTCCTCAACAAGAAAGCTTCCCAACAGTCGACACTCAACCTCAAATGATGGACTATAACAATTTTAATTAAACAGTGGTGGAAGAGGTTGGAGTCAGCCTTCTCCCTCTTGAATCGTTTAGCCATTTTATACAAACTACGAAGGAGGAAATGTGGCATATTTAAAGGGAAATCTATGAAACCCATAAGCAACCGTAGATGGTAAAGGAAAACTAAACCATATCTACCCTCGCATGTAATGAATTGATTGATAATGGCCAACAAATAATGCCACCTAGACTTAAGAGCTGTAACTGGAATACCTTTGTCACAACTGTTGATTTTCCTTGAGGTAAATAGGAGCGGCTATGGCACTTCATCAACCTTTGAATTCTTAAACCATTTTTTCCCTTTGGCTAGCAGACCAGTGGCTGAGTTGAGGAATTCCTCGTTCAACTCGAGTTGGATGTTCCCAACTTTGGCCCTGCATCCATCGAATGTGAGTGCAAATTGTTGAGTGACTGTGAGGTTGAAACCCTCAAATTTTTCAATGAAAACCAACCAACCATTCCTCTCTAGGTCCTCTCGGGTGTTATCAAATAACAACAAAGTTTGGACGTCGTTGGGTTTGATTCTCACTACAGAAGCCATAGCATATAACACACAGTCAACATGGTAATCGGTGAGGGGGTTTGACAGGGTAGACATAGAACCATTTTCCCACAACTTACCCAAAACAAGCAGAGGCAGCCTAAAATGCAAGGTAGAACGTTAATGCTTATGCGTGCGAGGGTGGTGTAGTAGTTTGAGACCATGAAAAACTATCATATCAGTTGTACAATCAACGACGCCTTGGTAAAATGTTTCATTCAAATCACAATAGTGTATATCAAAAGCATTGTAAACATGTTAAATGAATAACCATTGAAAACCATGACATACATGACCAAAAGTCGATCCAAATGTTAAATAAACAATGGCATTTGTATGATTTAAAGGAAACTAATACATCGAACATTGCACCAAGGAATTGACCCTAAAATTAATGTGTTCAATAAAACCATTGCACCAAGGATTTGATCAAAAACACCAAAACATCATATAACCATTGCTAAATCAAAACCATATTGACAATGGTCAAATGCAAAGTGAGTAGAGGTTTGGTGTTTTGATAAATGTGTGACTAGTAGTGAGTTGGAGGTAAAAGAGTTATGACCATATAAACAAAAGATTTATAACAATCCAAAAGATCATTTTAATGCAATCAACATGACTTCCAACTCTAGGTTTTCATGCTTGCAGTCGTGAAAATGAAAACAAGAAGCAAATATGTGAAAGCAAAGATAATAGTGTCGTTTAAAGAGATTCGATGAGTATTGAGGGTTCAAAAACCCTTATGTAGGGAGCTTGTAAGGAAAAGATAGAAATGAAAATGGCTGCCAACAATGGTGATACACTGATAGAAGCAGTTATCTCTGCCAAACGAACAAGTCCATATTAAGATAATGAGAATAATTCTAACTCAAAAACAACTATAAAATTGTTTAAACATCATCATCAATCATAAAAATTCCAGCTGGTTATTTTAAAAGATGAAAACTGATAACAGTCTTAATAAAAGCGAGTTACGATATTAAGGATAAAATATCCAATACTATTGACAGAGCCACTGCTATCAACAGGCGTCCATAGCCTCGACAGGGTTTCCATTTAACCCACTCTGATATCTGTATCCTACCAGGAAGTTCTAGATCAGAATAAAGGACATTTTAAGGTCAAGAGATTCCATGTTTGCAAATTTTCATATACCCGACATTGCTTAGCTGCCAGCGGGCCTGTTCAATACCCCAGCAAAGTTATCTTGGAATCATGCATGCATTTACCCACTGCAAGAAGACCTGTTCATTATCCCAACAGGTTTACAAGCACTTCCCACAGCTCTTTAATGATTTATTTGGTTTTTTAAAGATATATAATTGAGCGGGGTGACGTTGAAAATTATGATATTTTGGACATATTTTTACAGACCTTGAGAAAGATTTTTAAACTATCCCTTTTTTAATATCTAGAGATAGTTTATTAATAAACTGACCTTCGGAGGCAGGGAGACATCTTCTGAGTTATTCCCTTAAGGAACAGGGACATCGTAAGAAGAAAATGGATGATCATGACAGGCTTCAATTACAGATTGGAATCAGTAAGCTTCTTTCAAACAACGGGCTTTCTTTAACATGGCTGTAAATATCAGAAGCATATCATAATTGATGTTTAGACAAACTTTCAGTAGTCATTTTAGAGAAAAAAATAATTCTATTTTCTTTGTCTGAACAATTCATAATGCAGGTGTGTGTATTTCAAAAGTAAAAGCTGATAAGCATAAGGGAGAAATCAAAACCAAAATAGCAAAAGAAAATGAAAAACAAACAAAGGAAAAATATTTACAAAGTGTACATAGGGTTGTCCTTAAGAGAAATACCTTTTTAGAGCTTGGCCATTCACCAGATAGGTGTCTGGTTGTCCCTCTAGACTCTGTAATCTGAAAGAGCTGGGACCCAATTTCTCAGCAATTAAAAACGGTCCTAGCCATAAGTTCTAAAACTTTGTGTGCTCTCCCTTTCCCTCATGTGGTTTGTCCCATTTTAGGACAGGGTCACCTACTTCAAAGTTTCTATCAGAGGCAGAGTTGGAATCAAACCATCTTTTAACCGCAAGTTGATGCTGATCCAACTTTCATTTTGCTTGAGCCCTCACTTCCTCTAGTTTTAATAAAGCATTAATTCGATTCTCCAAAGGGGGGAAGTTCTCTTCTTGTATTTTCTATGATAGATGCAATGAGGGAAGAAGAATATGTGGTGGCAGAATTGCTTCTCTGCCATAGACGAGAAAGAAGGGAGAGTTACCCAGAGAAGTTTTCGGAGTTACTCTATCAGCCCAGATTGCATTTAACATTGCATTATGCCAATTTTTGTGATTTTCAGATACCGTTCTCTTGATGATTTTAATTAGATTCTTATTAGTTTATTCTGCCAATCCATTGCCTTCAGGGTAATAGCTGGAAGAATATTTTAATTTAATTCCTTTTTCTATAGAGAAATCACTCATCTCAAGAGACGAAAAATAAGAAGCGTTATCGAATACTAAACATTTAGGGATACCAAAACGAGTAATAATATTTGAATTTAAAAAGACAATTACCTGACTGGTATTCACAGCTCTTAATGGGGCAGCTTCAGACCACTTGGTGAAGTAATCCGTGGTTCTTATGATAAAGTTATGTTGCTATGAGGATGGAGGATTGATTGGAACTATAATATCAAGACCCCACTACTGAAAAGGGGAGTCTACTAAAACAGGCTGCAAAGGGAAGGTTGGTTTCTGTATCCGCCCAGATGCTTTTTGATAGATAATACACTTACGACACAGGGCATGAGCATCTATAAAAAGTGTAGGCCAGTAATAACCTGCTCTTAATACTTTATGGGCAGTGGTATCCCCACCAAAATGCCCACCAGCCTCTCCTGCATGCAATTCTAATAAGACCTTTTATGCTTCATCTTTCTCGAAACAGCGCATCAATACTCCATCAAAATTTTGACGAAACAGAATACCATTAATCAAATGAAAGGACGCAGATTTTAATCTTAACGCTCTTTTTTTAGTGGGATCCAGGTGACGGAGAGTTGACCCATGTTCAAGACAGCATTTTATATCGTCATACAAGGGACTGATAGAGTTTTTTGCACAACAGATTGAATTTTGATTGTGTTGTCCTGGGTTTGACACATTGTTTTCTTCTTATTGTCCTACCGCCGAATCAACGACTAACTTGCACAGCCCTTGGCCTCTCACTATTTGTGCTGGGGTGATTTATATGTCATACTCTTGTAAGGAGGTGACCCAGTTCACCCTCTTTTCACCTAGTTTTTTCTGCACTAACAGATTTCTGACGGTCGGGTAAGGGATAATAATTTTCGTCCTAGATTTCAAAAGATAAGATCGGAAGTGCTTTACTGCTTTAAAAAAAGCACAGGATTGTTGATCTATCGCTGGGTAATTAAGTTATGCTCCTTTGAAAGCATAGCTTATAAAGGCAATTGGGACTTCATTGTTTTTAGCGTTCTTTTGAGTTAGGACAACAACATAGGAGCGGTCAAAAGAAAATGTGTAGAGCGTGAAGTCTTGTGAAAAGTCAGGGATCATGAGAGAAGGATTGTCTATTATGGCCTTTTTTATTGAATTAAAAGCTTGGTTTTCTAAGGGTCCCCAATGATATTGTGCGTCCTTTTTTATTAAGTTTTGTAAAGGTCTCACCATTTCTGAGAAACTGGGGACGAATCTCCTGACAAAGTTTATCTGGCCTAAGAAAGACTGCATAGACTTTTTGATAAGGGAGGGGGGGATTTCGAGATGACTTGAGTCCTTTCAGGGTCGATAATCATTAGTTTGCTTGATACAATAAATCCTAAGAGCTTACCTTGTTCTATTGCGAAGATAGATTTTTTAGGATTCAAGAAAATGTTGTACTTATGACATCGTTGTAGAACGGCTCTCAAATGAGCTAGATGATCAGTTTTTTTTTTCGAGAATACAGTAACATCATCTAGGTAAACTACGATAAATATATTGATTAAGCCTCGGAAAGTGATGTCCATCACTCTTTGGAAAGTGGCACCAACATTAATGAGTCCAAAGGGCATTTTCCTATAAGCATAGGTGCCCCATGGAGTGCGGAAGGTAGTTTTAAGTTGGTCTAGAGGGAACATATGGACTTGTTTATACCCTAAAAAACCATCCAATAAGGATAATATTTCAGAACTAGATACCTGTTGAAGGATTTGTTCCATGGGTGGGACAGGGTAGTTGTCTTTATCAAACGCTCAATTAAGGTTTCGAAAATCGATGCATAGTCGGATTTCACCACTCTTCTTTCAGATAGGGACCAGATTAGAGACCCATTGCGTGTGCCTAACTGGAAAAATTATCTTAGAATTTAGGAGTTTATTTAATTCTTTTTTGATGGTCGGTTCGAATTTAGGGTGCATTTTTCTTAACTTTTGTTGAAACGGCAAGGTTTGGGGTTTCATAGGAATGACGTGTTGTATGATGTTAGGGTCAAAGGTTTTTAGGTCATCATACGTCCATGAAAAAACATCTTTGAATTCCTTAAACAATTTAATGAATGTCGCTTTCTCTTGTTCAGAACACCCCACCCCTAAATTAATGCAATGTGGATTATCATTAGTTCCCAAGTTTACTTTTTCATACGATAAAGAGGAACTATTTGTTTTACAATTGACCGATTTTTTGAATTTGTCTTGAAGAACATAAAATTTTTATAATCTAACTATAGATTTAGGAATAGAATTTACCATGTGCAATGAAGATTCAGGAGATCTCGAATCTGGTATTACCGTGAAATCGCGAAGATTGTCGTCATGAGTGCATTCATCGATCACTGCACCTTGGAAATTTTCTTCCATATCCAAGAAACTAATGATTTGTTGATCGTCGTCAAAGACTCTCTAATTCATGATATTGTCGGGAATGGATGACCTGAACAACAGTTCAACAGAGAATGCATTCGGGGAAAAGCCTTCTGCAGGAAAGATTTTCGAAGCTACGTTAGCTAATAAATTGGCTTCTGAATTATTCAATCTAGGAATAGAATTTATGTTGAAAGAAGAAAACTTATTCATTAAATTCCATACCTCAGATTGGTAGCTTTTAAGATGCAGAGACAAACAGTGGATAGAATCTCTTACCTGTCTAACCATGATTTCTGAATCGCCAAAGACAGTCAAATTTTGAATGTTCATATCTAATTCTTTCCTGAGGCCTTGCAATAAAGCCTCATATTCTGTTGTGTTGTTTGTACATTCAAGCTCTAATCTGCATGCAATTAGGGTTTTGTTACCTACTGGATCAATAATAACGCAGCCCGCACCATCTCCTTCCTTGGACTTTGACCCGTCAAAGTAAAAAGACCATATTTGATTTTTGTCGGGTTCATGAGACCATTGGGTAGAAACTGTTGGCTGCATATATGCCACAATCTCAGACTGTTGTTTTGGGTTAGTGATAGCTGAAGTCTCATCCATGAAATTGCTGACAAATGTATTCATCCCTTGTATTTCGGGTGAATCAGTAGAAGGTATAAATGGTTCGTTGGGATCATTTAAATCTGTCACTGTGAACTTTAGGTAACGTTCACGATTTACCTTGATTTTGTTGGGCTTTCTATTCTCGGGCAGCCACAAGTGAGACCAATCTGTCGCGAAATAGCCATGTAGCTGCTCTGACCAGTCTCTTCTTAAAAACAAACCATAAAATTCTGGAATATCCACAACAATAATATCAATCACTTGATGAACTTTGGGGTTAGATGACAATCGTATAAGCACATTCCTTAATTCGCCTATAACTTTAACACTAGTTCGATCAAGTTGGATGATCTTTAAGGTGGATGGTTCAACTTCATCATTAATCTTTTGACACACAGACCATGGCATTAGATTGGATGATTCTCCTGAATCTACCATACAATTGTGCACATTCCTATTAAAGATTTCAAAAGTTAACAAAAATGGAGGTACATTTCTGTGAGTACTAATGGTGGAATCTTGTGGCTTTTTACTCGTAGCCTCTAAAGATAATTTATCTACATTTGTTACATTATTTATAGGAAGGCCTCCCTTCTCGTGAGGATCATAATTGTTCTTAGTGGAATCCTTCTGAGGAACTTTTGGGTTATTCTGAAAAACTTTGTTACTTCTTGGATTACCGTTTTTGCTATTCTCTACGATATTTTGTAACATTTTTTGTAGCAGAAACGGAAACTTTAATAATTCATAAACAGAAATGTTAGCCCTTGAATTTTTTAGATCTTCAACTAAATCATAATCTAAGTTTGGGTTTACATGATTTTGTTTAGTCTCATCTGATCTAGACTGTTTTGGGGGTAAATTCGTAGTGTTTTCAGAAGAGGGTTTGTATGTTTTCTTACTCCTAGTATTGTAGGGATGTACTGTCTAGAAATTAGCTTGAAACATGCTATACGAGAAGTGTCCAAAAATGTTCGGCGAAGATTCATCTTCTACAACTGTCTCTTGTTCAACTACTTCCTCAAGAATCTCAGGAGGCATCAAGTTATCCTGGGCTTCTAGAATCCTTTGAATAGCGAATTGCAGGCTTTCTAGATTTAAGCCTTCGGTATTCAAATTAGGTTAGTTGGTGGGAAAAGGCATCCTAAATGGGGGTTTGTAAGGCCCTTTGCTTGAAGAAGCTTCTTTGGCCGTCCTTTTCAAATCTATAACTTGATTTGACAGTTTTTGAATGACTTTTGTTAAGTTTTCTAAATCTGAGCTTTCAGGTTGTGTTTTATTTTGGGCAGGTCTAGGGAGGATTTCGATTTTCTTTTTGGAAGATGAACTAGTCTCTATTTTGTTGCTAGTAGTGTCTTTTAAGCTGAGGATGTCTTTCTCAATCTGACTGGATTCTTCAAAGGCCTCTAACAACGTGGATTTCTTGGATCTCTTTACCCAAATGGCTATACTTTGATGTAAGGCTTTTGTATAATATGCTATGATAAGATTCTCAGTAGGCATCGAATCCGTAGGGATTTAGTTCTTTAGTGTTAAGAATCTTTGGTTAAAGTCTTTGATTTTCTCTTTGGGATTCATTCTTAAACTAGAAAGCTCCATGACCAGAACTTCTGGGGACTTATCATCTCCAAACTTCTCAAGAAAGCAGGATTCAAACTTCTCCCATGACATGATGGTATGGGGCTGCTGGGAAAAATGCCAGGTAGAGGCATTGTCGTCAAAAGTATAGGGGAACAATCTACAGACTACATTTTCGTGCTCGACATTACAGAGTCTAATGGATAACATAAACTTTTCAATGTGATATTCAGTGATCTGTTTAGAGTCCGGATCAAACTTGGGGAGCCACTTCTCTAGATGTTTGGGCAAGGGATGCTGAGGCCCGGGTACAGATACTGCATCTTGGTTGAGCCAGGGTCTGGAAGGATTGTTCTGATTGGCCATTGATGTGGGCAGTGTGGAAGGCTGGGATGAAGAATTGTCTTCGTCAGAGGATTCTTCTCCAGAAGAAGAAGGGGAAGAGGGAGTTGGTGAGGGTGGTATTCCAGATCCTCCTGCTGCAGGAGTGAGGATTGGATATGTAGGGTTTAAAGTGAGGTTAGTTCCTCCAAGTTGTTCTCTAATATCAGAANGGTTGCCTTAAACAGGCGAAGGCACTATGTGTTCTTATGAGATATTGGCGGACAATCTCTTGTACGTCACCACCTGTAGGATTTGGGGTTACTGGTTCAACTATGATCCGTAGATCATCGTTTCATGTGGTTGTTGTTTGAGGGACGATGTTGTCATTTGAATGACTTCTTGTCACTATAGGTGAGCGGTTGGGTGGTGGAGGAGTCTTACGACCGCCTCGTGCCATTAATAATTTGTAGGCCCTCCTTCTAGCGCCATTTGTTGACGGGAAAAATTGACCACTCGTCAACTAGAGGGGTGGATCCGGTCTGGGGTTGTCCAAATAACCCAAGCCATTTGGATTAATCCACTCCAATGGGTTTAGCGGCTCTGTTGGCCGATCTAAGTCCTAGTAAAAAAAAAAAATGAGCTAAAGAAACTAATCTAAGTGAAAAAATAGCTTCTGCAAACTATATACAGGTCTAAAATATATTCACAGTTCACTAATTAATATTAGTGAAATAATAATCCTACTTATTAATGTACAACATATTGATATATTAAATCTCTATTACCTATACAGTATTTACAGAATACAAATTTTGATCGAAATCTGCAAAATCATATATGGATTGTCTTATGACAGCAAAGCTAGTATTTTTGGATTTTTATAACTTTTATGAAAAATAAATGAAACAACATCTATCTAACTAAGCAATAAAAATAGTAATCTGTACTGTATATCTATCTAAACTACAGAGAATTCTCATATTAATTGACTATTACAATGCAAATAACAAACTGACCTGAAATTACTTGTCCTGTACATAGGTATCTGCGTTCACTATTTGATGAGGCAAACCCGCACCAGATTTTCCAATACTTCACGTAAACATGAAGCAACAAACCTCTTGAATGATAATGACAGAACATGTAAAGGATGCAGCAACAACAAATTTATAGTTTACAAATAATCACATTAAGATAAATCTCACTGCAAATATTTGTATATAACTGCTCATTTAACAAAGAAGATTAACCTTCTGTTCATTAAATTAAAACAGGATAATTGTTGTAATGTAAAATGAGAGACATCAAATATGGACACAATTTAGATGGCATCACATCAACCTATAACAAATTTTGATATCTAAAGTAGTCAATAATTTGATTACAAATTGAAATGAACAAAACTTGAAATAAACGTATGATATATTGAAAGCTAAAGCCGTACAAACATCCACTTTCATTCCAGTCTGAATCATCAATCCATAGTCTCTACCTCCAAGCAGCGATGGTTTGTTTACAAAAATAATAGGTATATAAAGGCCATAGAATGAAAACATTCCTTGTGGAAATTATCAAAACTGTTTGCAAAAAATATGGGAACAATCTCCCAAATTCCTATTTCTATCTAAGACTAACAACCTAATCCAAAACTATGTAAAAAAAGCATGTTCAAAGATGGCATCATCGATCCAATTTCCTTTGAAATTCGTGTGTACCTGTAAATGCACAAAAATACACAATTTCAGATTGTGTTTAGTTGCAAAATCAACAAAAATTCAAATTTTATGACTAGTTACAGAATCTCACAATTCTGTAGCTAGTTATTATTTACAAACAGAACCGTATTATATCAATTCCATCATAACAGAAATAGATACGATAAGAAAAAAAATCATTTATGCTAATTCAAAACAAACAAAATCATTCTAAAATCATTGTTGAAATATCATACCTTGGTTTCAGGGATATGATTTGATCAAGATATTTTTGAATTAACAATGGCAGTGGTCGCCTCTACATTTTTGAAAATGACAGAGCCTGTGGTATTTTGCCTTTTATCATTATCTTGTAGTCTGTCATTCTCCTTGGTTAACACATTTACTCGGTCCTCCAAGGACTTGATTCGGGATTGGAAAAATTGTAAATCCTTTACATGACTGTAATGTATTATAGGTGTAGGATAATTGCCTGTATCAGTCATTATGTTGCATTTAATTGAGTAGGTGACCGCTTGAATAGAATGAAATAGGATTTAGATAGGAGGAAGAAGAGCGAAGAGGCTCTGGGTTCTTAGACAAGTTTTAGTTTGTTTCTGTAAGAGATAACCACTATAATTATGTTTTATTTCAAATGAATAGAACAAATGAAATGGACCCATATATACAGTGTTGATATTGTTTACAGTTTGACTATATTGTTATGTTTTTATGAATGGATGATGTTCATAGTGAATGAATAAATAATTGAATGAGTTCAATTGTTTATCTTCTGTAAAATTTTTCAAGGATTGCATGCAGAGCGCAAAGAGTACGTGTGAAGAAGTCTTTTTCAACTTAAATATCAGAAGAGATAGCGAGGAATTTTTGTATGCAGAGTGTGCATATCAAGTGCAAGGAGTGCGTGTAGAAACAAACTTGTGTTAAAGTTTGAAAGCTTAGGAAGTTGAGTGCAGAGTATGTTAGGAGGGCGTCATAAAGGATTTTGAAAAAAACATAGAGTGAAAGTATGCACTAGGGATGAGATTTAAGTTTCATTTACCAGAAGCTCAGGAGGAGTAGTGGTTTTAAGTCTCGGGAGAAAACACTTCGAAAAGTTTCTAAGTTTTGAAGAGTTGAAGCATTCAAAGGTGAAGCAAAAAACTTGAAAGTTCGAAGGATTGAGCAGGAGAAATTCCTCATAAAATAATTTTGAAGATTGGATAAGATCGAGGGTCAAGTCCATTTAAGAGGAGCCAAAATATTTCAAGTTGTTAGATCTCAGACACTTAGCGCAATGGTTAGTTGCGAGGAGTTATTAGAATTTCGCAAAACCAAAGGATTTGGAAGAAGTAGAATGAAATTCGTGAAACCCTCAAACCCAGAATCTTGAAATCATCAGGATCGTCCATTGAAAGGGGACACCTAGAAAGATATCAACATTTTACTAACTCGTAGAGTGGAAAGGTCAAAGAGCAGAGTTGTGAGAATTTGAAAAATGTGAAATCATGATTTGATCATAGTCGTTGGCTGGAGAGCTAGTGTGGACCGTTGATCTGATCTGAATATTTTGCAATTTTGAGTATCGGAGGATCAGGAGAAACGAGGTGAATCGCATTGGGAGTTCCTGATACGTGAAATCCCGATGCACTTAGAAGGATTGGCCCTAGGTCATAGTGAAGGGTCATATGGGTGAAGAATAAGGAGGATCTAGCATGTGCTACGACCTTATCGAAATTTTGAGACTCAGGATTTCGAAAGATCGAGAGTCGGTTGACTCATATAGCCAATGCGCAAAATATTGATGCACCTTTTTGGATAAGAGTGTGGTCACAAGGATTGGTCACGTGGAGGACACTTTTGCTTAGTTATTTTTCATGTGGATGGAGTTTCACAAAAAAATACCTATTGATGGTTTCTTAGAGGTTTGAGCAAGGAATCAAAGACTATTTCAGATCAGTCTTGAGAAGATTCTACATCAAGAGGTTGCACAACCCTTGGAGAGGAGGGGGGTATGCACCACAATCCTTTGTCTAATAGATCCTGAAGCTATCTTTTCACCTCCTCATTCCCTTGAGGTTTCAACCTGTATGAATCTTTGTTCAGAAGGATTGTTCCTAGTATCAAATCAATGTGATGGCTGATACTCTTGATAGGTGGAAATGAGCTTGGCAACACATCCACTACTATATCAGAAAAATTCTCTAAGAGTTCCTGAATTTCCTCAGGAAACTGTCCCATTGAAATACTTGTGAGGATAACCCTCGTCTTCCTCACTACAACAAACTACATCTCTTGT
>JASDQU010305755.1:26024-36103 GCA_032191745.1 Picea mariana | reverse complement strand
GTTATGTGATGTTATACATACCACTAGAAATTTCATAAAATGTACTATCCATATAGAATGGTATTATCTGAAAATATATCATAACTCATACCATTACCCATGAAACATTCTTGGATCCATTACCCAAACCTGGGGTCTCCAACTTCTCATGGCCATAACTCTCTAACTGTGAGGAATTATTTGACGTTCCACATACTAATGGAAATGAAATGACAAGCACTATCCATCTAGGATATTTTCCCTGACAAAATCACTTTCCTTCATCTCATTATTCCACAATTAATCATGGGTTATCTTACTCCACAAAGTGTCTTCTCATGAGGGCTTTCACCATAAGGGGACCACTTGGAGTTCATCCATATTTACTTTTTATAAACCATGACAAAACAATAATGATTCATATTTACATCAAACAATATTGGGTCCATTACCCAAGCCTTTGTGCTATGGGGCTTTCTTCAAGGGTTGACATCAATGACAACCAACCTTAATCAACACATATGATAAGGAGTTTTATGCTATAATACAAGCTCTGAAAAAATGGAGTCACTACCTTGCTCCAAAGGAGTTTGTCTTTTATAGTGGCAATTAGGATTTACAATTCATAACCAGACAAGAGAAGTTTAACCAAAGACATGCTAAATGGGTAGAATTCATGCAGAATTTTACTTTTTTATCAAGCACATTAGTGGTAGAACTAACAAGGTTGTTGATTCTTTGAGAAGGAGATGTCTGATTATGCATGAATTTCAAGTGGAGACCTTAGTGTTGGAACATATTAAGAGAATGTATCATGAAGATCCATATTTTAAAGAGTCTTGCAAAAATGTCAGAAGCCTTTTCTAAGGGGCATAAGTTAGTGGATAGAGTATTTAATCCAAGATGGATTTTTGTTCAAGGGAATCCAACTTTGTATTTCGATATTATCAATGAGAGACAATCTGTTGAAAGAAAAACAAAGTGGAGGATTGGTTGTACATTTAGGCCATGATAAGACTTATGAATATTTGAGTTCTTCATACCGTTGGCCATGTATGAGATCTGACGTGAAGAAATTTGTTGACAGATGTAGAGTTTGCTAGTATGCAAAAGGAAATCAACAAAACATTGGTCTGTATTAGCCATTTCCTATTATAGATATGTCGTGGGATGCCATAAGCATGGATTTAGTGTTGAGATTTCCAAGAACCCAGAGGGGGAGTGATTCCATATTTATAGTAGTTGACAGATTTTCAAAAATGGCACACTTCATACCATGCCATAAAACTAATGATGTTACTCACGTAGATAATTTATTTATCAAGGTTGTGGCATTGCATTGATTTCTCAGAAGTATAGTGTCATATAGAGATACCAAATTCGTGGGACACTTTTGGAGAACTTTGTGGAAGAATATAGGGACAAATTTGTCCTTTAGTTCAACATATCATCCTCTGAAAAACGAACATACCGATGTAGTAAATCAGAGTTTAGGAAATTTTTTGAGAAGTTTAGTCACTAAACATCAGAGCCAGTGGGATCAAATAATTCCCCGACCAGACTTTTCTTATAATGATTCTTTGAAATGAAGCACTGGAAAAATTCCATTTCAAATAGTGTATGGAATGCATTCAACAAGAATTTTGGAGCTCATATATTTGATACATGATGAGTTCTGAAGTGCATGAGTAGAAGACTTTGCTGCAAAGATGTAGAAGCTTCATCATCAGATAAATGGACAGCTACATGATAGTAGTAAGAAGTATAAGAGTCAAGTTTATCAGAAAAGGAGAGAGCTTCATTTCAAAGTTGGAGATCAGGTTCTAGCACACCTGAGAAAGGAAAGGTTCCCAAGGGAAACATATAAAAAATTAAATATGAAGAAAGTAATACCATGTAAGATCATCAAAAATTTTGTTGCCAATGCTTATGAGATTGATATGCCAAAAGATGTGGGAATATCACTCATATTCAATGTTGTAGAATTGTACCCTTACAGGATCGATGATACAGAGTGGATGGATGATCAGAAGGAGATCTAGTGGGGAAATAAGACGCCCACAACATAAAATCCATAGATGGAGAAAATTATAGATGAGAGGATTGGTAAGAGGACCAAAAGAAAAACTTATTTTGAGTACCTGGTGAAGTGGAAAGATCACCTAGCAGAGGATGATAGTTGGGTAAATGAACCTGATATTCAAAATCATGGAAAAATAGTACAAAATCTCATGGACATGAGCCCATGAATTTTTTTTTCTAGAGGAGTATGATGCAGGAGCATCTCCATCAACAATTAAAGAGGCTGAGTGGAGGACAAATCAACACCCAACGCACAAATTTTAAACTTTTTTGAATTCCGAGAGTGCATCATTTGATGTTTTGAAGACTTTGTAATTAAGGATATTTAATATTTTGAGGATGGAATGATTCTAAGAAATACCTAAGATTGTATTTCTCTTTAATGAAAGATAAGATTGTACACATATCGAGCATCAACTCATATCTGAATGTAATGGCCATTTATAGTAATATGCCTTAGTATACAGGTGTTTTTAACTATGATAGGATAACATCAAGATAGTTGGTAGGAAGGCTCAAGAAGGCTCTTCGTGTATAAATATATGTAACCGATGCCAAAATGAGGCTGATGATGTTTTATTATGAATTCTGCTGAAGAGAGTTGCAGAGAGTTGTATGACTCCATGTACATACTTTGTTTAAATAATACAAATAGAGAGGTTTGATTTCAAATGTATGGTGTTGTCCATTTATGAGTTCATTGAGTACATGTGATGTTTATTTTTGTTTATCTATTTTATATTTTTTATGTATCTGAGTATATTTTCATGGATTAAGTGTGGGAACCTTTGATGTTTCTATAAGTTTTGATTGTTTCTCTTCTAAAAGTTTTGGTGCAAGGAGTGCATAGTGCCTGCCAGGAGTGCAAAGGCCAAGTCAAGATTGACTCAAAAGCTCAGAATACGTAGTGTGAAAATGTCCAGAGGAAGTGCAAGGAGTGCACAATTGCTCAATGGAGAGCAGAGTTTAAAGAAGACATGTGAAATGTGTGCATCGGGCCAAAACTTAGTCGAAGTATTGAAGAAATATTAGAGAGGATGAGCGCTAGGAGTGTGTAGGGAGATTTTCATAAAAATATATAAGTCCCGAAATATTTCAGAAGTCAAAGGATGCAAGGAGGGTGAAAAAGGTCTGAAATACTTTAAGGAACAAATATTATGAAGGATAATGTTAGGAATACTTAAGGAGGAGAAGGTTTGGTTGTTTTAAGGGTCGAAAGGATGAGATCTATTCTATAGGATCAAGGATCTCTCATTGCCGTTAGATATGGAGAAGTAGTGCGATGTTTAACTCTGTAAGTTGTTAATATTTTGAGTTCGGGAGAAATCTTGTGTCGAGCTCAAAGGAGGAGTTATGCGGGATTGAAATCCAATGGACAATATTTGTTCTTCAAATTAGAGGAGAGTTGACAACTATAATATCTAGAGGAGTTGCACAAGGGTTAACCGTTGAATTCCTTCGTACTTCGTGAATTTGAGAGATTTTGAGTGTGGAGGATTCGATATCCCCGAAGTCCCGAAGGCCAGAGTGAAATCAATCTTCCAATTCAAAAGGACACGCGCCAACATATCGTGGAATCCTGAAAAGAAGGAGTCCAGGAGAATAGCGGGGAGGGAATTTCAATATTTCTGGAGTCCCGAAGTCTGGAGTTGATTTGAACCATCGCTCAGAGGAGGACATGTGGAATCAGATCCAAAGTTTCAGATAACTTGTACTCTAGAGGAAAGGAGTGGAAGATCACTGGGAGCAAGGATTATCGAAGCACCGAAGGTCGAGATTCATCCTTACCACTAATCTGGAGGAGAACACATGGAGGAAGGACAAACACTTTAATTTTTTGTTGTTCGGGAGGTAGAGGAGTTTTCAATGCACATCCACCTAGACCCCTGAAGTTTGAAAAAAATATGGACCATCCATTTTTCAAAGCGTGGTAGTCATTGATCCAAGTCCTTCATGAGTTCGTAAGCCCAATGTTTTCAAGGTTTTTGAGATTTGGACACTCGAGACTTCTGAATCCTAGAATCCCATATTAAACCATGACCATTGGTTGACAGGAGGATGCAGACCGTTGATTTCTTGTTGTGAGTGTTCATCTGTCTGACACTTCGGAGGAATTGTGGAGTGGTTCTTTGAAGAACCATGAAGCTTGAATTCGCAAGGTGGGATATCATCCATCAACATTATAGGAGAACATGGGTCATCCGATATACTCCAGATTTTGGCTCTCCCAAAGCATGTTGTATTGGAACATATAGACTTTCTGAAGCTCGGATCCTAGGAATTGATCCCCACCATAGATTTATGAAGACACTATGAGACCTCTATCCTTATTGTGGTTCGATGATCTCTTACTTTGGTATTCATAAGGATTGAGGTGATATTGTTTTGAGACTCCCAAAGCTTGATAGCTCTGATGTCCCAAATTCAGCAGAAGACTTAAGGTTTAACCCACAGGTTTTTCCCATGGTTCTCCTGAGGCTTTGATAGTATTTGAGGATCCCTGAAAGCTAGATTTTGCATTTAGGAAGAATTTTTAAGGCCTATGTGGAGAATTTTAGGGCTCAAAAAGACTATGTGATATGATTTAGCTTCTAAAGTGAACGATCCTTAGACTGGGAGTTCATGCAGGCTCTAGGAGCAGGAGGGGGTCTACATCACTCCACCTACAATAAATAAAACTCCCTCATTGTAGCACGACTAGGTGTAGGTAGGCAGTCAATGACAAAATCATATGAAATACCAATATTAATGAATGGAAAACTTTGAAAATTGATAATACCATCTAATACTTCAGTAATCTTTTCAAACTTTAAGCTTGTATTCAACATGGTAATTATTTTCTCTAGTTCCTTTCTTAAGAAAACAATTTCTTATTGTATTTCTTCATAATTTTCTTCCTTTTTCTTCAATTGGATTCTCACCAATTCTTCCATCCTTATTGATTTCTTATAATTGAACCTTTATGTTCATGATAGTATTTTCTTTTTATTCAAGGCTTTCTGACATTTTGGATTTGGAATCATGATCCTCTTCTTCATATTTTTTCACCTTCTCCTTTTTTTCAAATTCTTCTACCAAACTTCTTCATTTTTCTTAAGGCATAAATGAGTACCTCTTCAAAATTCACTTCCTCAAGTGTTTTGCCATTTTCCTCTTCTTTTGAGTCCATAATTTATATCCCTTTGTCTTCATCAATATTTGTTTTTATTGCCATAATGAGAGTTTCTTCTCTATCTCTATAGAAACTCCTTTAATTGATTTCTTCAAACATGTTACCAACCCTTTTGAGTAGAGATTCTTCTTATTCTTATAAGGGTTCTTCTCCTTTTCATGATTTTCATGTTTGTGGTTCATTTTTATATTGATGATGTTTGCTCCCTTTGTTTAAATTATGGTATTCTTCATCATCACTACTTTCATCCTTTTCATATTGAAACTTCTCACCAAAATGTCCTTCTTTTTCACAGTTGAAGCATTTAAAGGGTAGATTACCTTTATATTTTCTAGATATTTATTGATTTTTCCCACAAAATGTGCTTCCCCTACATCTGATTCATTCTTGGATTTATCACTTGATTCATGCTCTCTACTCTTTTTTCTTTTTCTAGGATTTGAAGGCTACTTCTTTATTTGATGTCTTTTATTTGTTTGTCCTCATTCCATATGGCATGATTATCCCATGTAATTCATCCATTTTTAATGAATTAAAATCCTTCATTTATTCAATGTATGGAATTTTGGCATCAAACATTAAGTGGACTAACCTTAACACCTTTTGTACAATCATCATTTATTCAAGATTTTCACCAAGTCCTCTATTGGTGTTGACAATTTCATCCACATATAGAAGATAGGTTGCAACAATTATTCTTCTTTCATTACGAGGCTCTGAAAATGTCTTCTATTGGATTCTAACTTTTCCTTATTAACCTTGTCATCTCCTTCATAGTTATTTTGAAGCTTGTCCAAAATTTATTTTTTCTATCTAGAGTGCATCAGCTTGACAAACTTGGATTATTATAGATTTCACAATATGGAATTCATATATTTGGCATTATGTTCACTGGAATTCTTCCATGTGGAATATGTTGGTCGAGTTTTTGGGTCTGTATAACTAGTCACAACGAATTTACAATATCAAACCCAAGGGACATTAGATATGTTCATATCCTTACTCTCCATAATGCATATTTTATTTCTTCAAACAATGGAGATCTATTTGTAGAAGAACCTTCTTGACCAAGCATGTGTTCTCCTGAGATATACCTTCCAGTGGTTAGAATATTTTTGAAGAAACTTGCTCTGATTCCAACTATTGATAACATAATTATACTAAAAGTGAGGGGGGTGAATAAGTTTAAGACATTTTTTCAATTTTTCAAGCATAACCCTAAAAACAATCACATCATGGAACACAAGATTTACATGGAAACCCTTTCAGGAGAAAGACATGAAAATTCTATTTATAATTCTTTGTAGGAATGAACAGGCTATTGCAAATATTTGTAGCAACCAACCTATTGGAGACACAAATCTCCATGAACAAAAATCCTCATATGCACCAACCTAATTTTATATATCTTTATAGAAACCAATCCCCATCACTAAGAACCAACTTAGTAATATACACCAATACATTTTAGATCTTCATAGACACCAATATATTTTTGATATTCATAGACACCATTCTACTAGAGAGATGAGTCCCCACTGTTAAGCCGTAGCATATAAAGACATGCCAATTTCTGAGCTACACCAACCTTCACTGAGTATGCTTGTTGTTTCTAACTTCACCAGATTTGTTTGTTGCTTACATGTTTACCAGGTCTACTCACTACTTCTTTCTTCCCCAGATCTACTAACTACTTCATACTTTACCAAGTCTCACAAAATATTTAATTTCCAAATGGAAACATTCCCAAATATTGTTATTTTGGGCCTCTTCTTAAGAATGCACTTGCACAACATTCCACATATCCATGTTTGTAAATATTATTTTGAAACATTTATATAAGGTACCTATTTATGTCTCCTCTATCTTTACAAAATATCAAGGTCTGAAACATCCCATAAAATAAGTTGTAAAAAAGTTCCAAGATGACCTCTTTGAAGCTGATTTCAGGAGCATCAAGGAACCCAAACTTCCACAAAGAATATATATGAAATTTTAACGAACTAGAATCTAATAATTCCACCACATGTACACCAAGATCTCTCCTTTTCCTCTAAAAAACATCAAGGTTTGAAACATCCTAGAAAATAAGTTACAGTGAAAGTGCCAATCTGACCTATTTGAAGTTGATTTCGAGAGAATTCAAGAACCCTATATTCCAAAGAGAATATCTATGAAAGTGTAGAGAACTAAAATTTTAAAATTTTACCACATATACACAATCCATATCCTTTGTCTATGCAAAATATCAAGTTCTGAAAAATCCCAAAAAAGAAGGTGTAGTGAAAGTGCCAAGATTATTTATTTGAAACTCATTTTAGGAGCATTTAGGAGCCTTAGGTAACCTAGATAATCAATATTGTGTATCTCAAATATACTCTCATGGATTATTTAGGTATCCTATATAATAAAGATTCAATATCTCTAATCTAATTCGATGAAGATAATATAGATCTACCTATGTGAAATCAACACACAGATTGTTAGATCATTGCATTAGTGGTGTATATTTGTAGATTTGAAATGAAAGGGGAGATGCATAATTTTTTTAGATATGTTTATAATTTATCTTGAAAATGCCTCATGAATTTTTTTATTATTACTTATGGTGGAGAATCCACTTTAATTTGCATGCATTGTAGCAACCTTCTCACCTTAAGTTGGTTATCATATGTTTTCTATGGAATTCCCAATATAAACTCTTGCAATGAGGATCTTGAAGTTGTGAATTTGATTGGAAAAAATATCATATGAAAGTGTTTATACTTTCATGCACATTCCATGTAACATACCCAACCTCCTAGATAGGTGATGTTTCCCCATTAAAATGTCTTCACTACTGCAAACTTCCTAAATAAAATTATGATACCAACCTGTAACATCCCTAGTTTACTACTAAGCAATGCCAGTCCAAAACTCTAGTACCCAAATTATACACTATAACGTTAAGTTTCACATAATCATGTGAGGTAACACACATGATCCCAAGTTCGATCACACCACACAAATTTTCCTCTTCTAACACTAGATACAATAGCAAAATTAACACAATAAAAATATGCACACAATCATTTAGAACAGATATGTATAGTGTGTGTGTAACCACTCTCTACACATGATTACTACTGCATGTGCAACCAATTAGGTGTCGCACGCTGATTTATCTCTCCTTATGGGAGTGGATCCTTTTCCTCATGCACACAATGATTCTAGCCTATGGTGCATACGAATTATTTCCCTGCATGCACATACATTCTAGCCTTTGCTCGAAAACTCATGACCATTATTACAAAGTTTAATAGAAGGAAAACTCAATAATTATCATACTTTGCATGTGTGAAAATATTAATGAATACAACATCATGATTACATGTACCAACAACATCATACAAAATAAAGATAATTAATTATATGCAATGTCATACAGGAAATAAACCCATATCAGACATAGATAATTAAGCACACAATAAACTTGACAAGGGGTTTACATGTACCAACATCATCATGCTTACATTTTCATTTACAATTGGGGTTCATATTAGGGTTATTACATTTCTCTCCCCCTTATTTATACACTATCATTAGTGCATTATATACAACCGTACATACAAAAAATTTAAAAGTATTCAAAAATATGAAGGTACTTTGTCCACATAGCATCCTCATGCTCCCAAGTTTCATCCTTAGGATGGTAGTGGGTCCATTGGACCATTACTAGCCCCATGGATCAATTCTAGAGTTATTTTATCTTTTGATCTAATATGCAAACCGATCACACTCGAAAATCACTTTCTAGATCCACCTGAATCACATTCCAATCAATGACATGATTAGAATTAGGTACACACTTTTTGAGAAAAGATACATGGACAACATTATGAATATAAACGGATGCAGGTAATGCAATCATACATGCGACAAGACCAATCCTCTATAGTGTTCAAATGGCCCACAGTAGTGTGATTCCAACTTAGAAGAATTTCCCAACCCCAAAGGAAACCCCAAAGTAATTTCAAGGTCGTGGGTCTGAGTGAATCCTTCATATATTGAATCTTTTTTGGTTCCACTCTTACCCCCTCATGACCCATAATTTGTCCCAAGTATTCAACCTTGCTTTCCCCAAAAGAACACTTGTCCATTTTGACAAACAATTTATTGTGTTGTAATAATTGGAGTACTTTGTCCACATGGTGTAGATTGGAATCCCATGTGTGTCTTGTTGACGCAAAAAAATGAAACACAATTCCTTCCTGCAAAGAATTTGCAAGAACTATTATTATATTATCGATAATAATAACTAGTAGGTGGGACCCCTTAAAAACTAGCAAGGCAAATTTATTCCCTTCACTTGGTGCATGAATTTTTCCAAGTTTTGGTGCTGGTAAGAGTTTAAATCCATGCCTTTGACATATGCATAATGACTGGAGAAATAATCAATGATATTCACAAAATGAATGAAAAGGTCCTCAAATGATCTTATTGCATACTAATTAAATGTGTCGTTTTATGCTGCAACATGTTCTTAAAAGTGTTGTACATCAAATTTCCACACCTAGGCACCTCACCCTAAGTATCGTAAAAGTGTCATATGCACCTTGCTAAGTGTCGCATACACCTCGACACCATGAAATAATATATGTCAGAATCCCTAGTTAATTTGGACGAGAAATCTATTATATGAAGGTCAAAATACTATGTGCACATGAATTATTATTAATATTCATGAAAAGGAAATTAATTTAGTGTGAGAATCCACCTCACATTTGGTTTCCTATTTTTTAGGGGAGGTTGAGGATCTCATGGATGGTTGAAATATTTCCTCCTTAAAATACTTGAGAGATATTTC
>JASDQU010305755.1:0-25800 GCA_032191745.1 Picea mariana | reverse complement strand
TTAGAAAAACAGGACCGCCGAGCAATAAAATAAAACAAATGCAGAAATAAAACATAGAACATACACAATACAAGAGAGACACAGATTTATGTGGTTTACCCAGTGTGGGCTACGTCCACCAGAGAAATTGCCAGGTCCTTTCTTTATTATTATCTAGCAAAATGAAGGGATACAACCTACAACAAAACCTGTTGTAACTTCCTCTTTTTTCTCTCACAGTCTCCTCTCTTAGAATACAATGCTTTCCAACCTACATAGCCACAATACATTTCCCTCATAAAAGAGGGTTTCCTTCTAGGGCAAAAAAACCTAACATAATCTCTATCGTTAGATCTACGACCTTATAATGAACGGTCCATATTTACAATGAAATTACAATATACTTTTACAAGGCAATTTTTTATTCAGGGGCTTCTCCCCCGAACCCCCTCTGGGGCCCCGCTTGCCCCCAGACCCTCCAGTCAGGAGGATAGCCCCCTCGGACCCCGCAGAGGGGGTACCCCCTCTGCACTCCCCCGCATGGAAGAGTGTACATAATTTTGGGGTGTAAATACTTCATGGGGTATAAACACGGCTGAAAGTAAAAGACCTCTAAATCAAGAAGATAATCAGGCTCCACAACCAACAGTTACCAACCCTTTTGAGTAGAGATTCTTCTTATTCTTATAAGGGTTCTTCTCCTTTTCATTCTTTTCATGTTTGTGGTTCGTTTTTGTATTGATGATGTTTGCTCCCTTTGTTTAAATTATGGTATTCTTCATCATCACTACTTTCATCCTTTTCATATTGAAACTTCTCACCAAAATGTCCTTCTTTTTCACAATTGAAGCATTTAAAGGGTAGATTACCTTTATATTTTCCATATATTTATTGAGTTTCCCCACAAAATGTGCTTCCCCTACATCCGATTCATTGTTGGATTTATCACTTGATTCATGCTCTCTACTCTTTTTCTTTTTTTAGGATTTGAGGGCTACTTAGTTCTTTGATGTCTTTTATTTTATTGTCCTCATTCCATATGGCATGATTATACCATGTAATTCATCCATTTTTAATGAATTAAGATCCTTCATTTCTTTAATGGATGGAATTTTGGCATCAAACATTAAGTGAACTAACCTTTACACTTTTTGTAGAATCATCATTTATTCAACCTTATCACCAAGTTCTCTATTGGTGTTGACAATTTCATCCACATATAGAAGATATGATGCAAAAATTATTCTTCTTTCATTTCCAGGCTCTGAAAATGTCTTCTATGATATTCTAACTTTTCCTTATTAACCTTGTCATCTCCTTCATAGTTATTTTGAAGATTGTCCCAAATTTATTTTTTCGATACAGAGTGCATCACCTTCACAAACATGGATTATTATAGATTTCACAATATGGAATTCATATATTTGGCATTATGTTCACTAGCATTCTCCCATGTGGCATATGTTGGTCGCGTGTTTGGTTCTATATAACTAGTCACAAAAGATTTACAATATCAAACCCAAGGGACATTAGATATGTTGATATCCTTATTCTCCATAATGCATATTTTATTTCTTCAAACAATGGAGATCTATTTCTAGAAGAACCTTCTTGACCAAGCATGTGTTCTCCCGAGATCTACCTTCCAGTGGTTAGAATATTTTTGAAGAAACTTCCTCTGATTCCAACTATTGATAACACACTTATACTAAAAGTGAGGGGGGTGAATAATTTTAAGACAATTTTTTACTTTTTCAAGCATAACCATAAGAAAACAATCACATCATGGAACACAAGATTTACATGGAAACGCTTTTAGGAGAAAGATATGAAAATTCTGTTTATAATTCTTTGTAGGAATGAATAGACTATTGAAAATATTTGTAAGTACCAACCTATTGGAGACACAAATCTCCACTAACAAAAATCCTCATATGCACCAACCTAATTTTATATATCTTTGTAGAAACCAATCCCCATCACTGAGCACCAACTTAGCAATATACACCAATATATTTTAGATCTTCATAGACACCAATATATTTTAGATATTCATAGACACCATTCTACTAGAGAGATGAATCCCCATCGTTAAGCACCATCTTAGCAAGACACACCAATTTCTGAGCTACACCAACCTTCAATGAGTATGCTTGTTGTTTCTAACTTCATCATATTTGTTTGGTGCTTACATGTTTACTAGGTCTTCTCACTACTTCTTTCTTCCCCAGATCTATTGACTACTTCATACTTTACCAGGTCTCACAAAATATTTAATTTCCAAATGGAAACATTCCCAAATATTGTTATTTTGGGCCTCTTCTTAAGAATGAACTTGTACAACATTCCACATGTCCAAGTTTTCAAATATGATTTTGAAACATTTATATAAGGTACTTATTTATGTCTCCTCTATCTCTACAAAATATCAAGGTCTGAAACATCCCATAAAATAAGTTATAAAAAAGTTCCAAGATGACCTCTTTGAAATTGATTTCAGGAGCATCAAGGAACCCAAACTTCCACAAAGAATATATATGAAATTTTAACAAACTAGAATCTAATAATTCCACCACATGTACACCAAGATCTCTCCTTTTCCTCTAAAAAACATCAAGGTTTGAAACATCCTAGAAAATAAGTTATAGTGAAAGTGCCAACCTGACCTATTTGAAGTTGATTTCGAGAGAATTCAAGAACGCTATATTCCAAAGAGCATATATATGAAAGTGTAGAGAACTAAAATTTTAAAATTTTACCACATATACACAACCATATCCTCTATCTATGCAAAATATCAAGTTCTGAAAAATCCAAAAAAAGAAGGTGCAGTGAAAGTGCCAAGATTATTTATTTGAAACTCATTTTAGGAGCATTTAGGAACCCTAGATAACCTAGATAATCAACATTGTGTATCTCGAATATACTCTCATGGATTATTTAGGTATCCTATATAATAAATATTCAATATCTCTAATCTAATTCGATGAAGATAATATAGATCTACCTATGTTAAATCAACACACGGATTGTTAGATCATTGCATTAGTGGTGTATATTTGTAAATTTGAAATGAAAGGGAAGATGCATAATTTTTTCAAATATGCTTATAATTTATCTTGAAAATGCCTCATGAATTTTTTTATTATTACTTATGGTGGGGAATCCACTTTAATTTGCATTCATTGTAGCGACCTTCTCACCTTAAGTTGGTTATCATATGTTTTCTATGGAATTCCCAATATAAACTCTTGCAATGAGGATCTTGAAGTTGTGAATTTGATTGGAAATAAAATCATATGAAAATGTTTATACTTTCATGCACATTCCATGTAACATACCCAACCACCTAGCTAGGTGATGTTTCCCCATTATAATGTCTCCACTACTGCAAACTTCCTAAATACAATTCTGCTACCAACCTGTAACATCCCCAGTTTACTACTAAGCAATGCCAGTCCAAAACTCTAGTGCCCAGATTCTACACTATAACATTAAGTTGCAAATAATCATGTGAGGTAACACACATGATCCCAAGTTCAATCACACCACACAAATTTTCCTCTTAGAACACTAGATACAATAGAAAAATTAACACAATAAAAATATGCACACAATCATTCATAACACATATGTATAGTGTGTGTGTAACCACTCTCTACACATTATTACTACTGCATGTGCAACCAATCGGGTATTGCACGCTGATTTATCTCTCCTTGTGGGAGTGGATCTTTTTCCTCATGCACACAATGATTCTAGCCTATGGTACATACCATTTATTTCCCTGCATGCACATAAATTCTATCCTTTGCTCAAAAACTCGTGACCATTATTACAAAGTTTAATAGAAGGAAAACTCAATAATTATCATACTTTGCATGTGCGAAAATATTAATGAATACAACATCATGCTTACATGTACCAACAACATCATACAAAATAAAGACAATTAATTATATGCAACGTCATACAAGAAATAAACCCATATCATACATAGATAATTAAGCACACAATAAACTTGACAAAGGGTTTATACAAGGGTTTTACATGTACCAACATCATCATGCTTACATTTTCATTTACAATTGGGGTTCATATTAGGGGTATTACATTTCTCTCCCACTTATTTATACACTATCACCAGTGCATTATATACAAGCGTACATAAAAAAAAATTAAAAGTATTCAAAATTATGAAGGTACTTTGTCCACATAGCATCCTCATGCTCCCAAGTTGCATCCTTGGGATGGTAGTAGGTCCATTGGACCATTACTAGCCCCATGGAACGATTCTAGAGTTATTTTATCTTTCGATCCAATATGCAAACCAATCACACTCGAAAATCACTTTCTAGATCCACCTCAATCACATTTCAATCAATGACATGATTAGAATAAAGTACACACTTTTTGAGAAAAGATACATGGACAACATTATGAATATAAAGGGATGCAGGTAGTGCAATCATACATGCAACAGAACCAATCCTCTATAGTGTTTTAAATGGCCCACAGTAGTGTGATTCCAACTTAGAAGAATTTCCCAACCCCAAAGGAAACCCCAAAGTAATTTCAAGGTCGTGGGTCTGAGTGAATCCTTCATATATTGAATCTTTTTTGGGTCCACTCTTACCCCCTCATGACCCATAATTTGTCCCAAGTATTCGACCTCACTTTCCCCAAAATAACACTTTTCCTTTTTGATAAACAATTGATTGTGTTGTAATAATTGGAGTACTTTGTCCACATGGTGTAGATTGGAATCCCATGTGTGTCTTGTTTCGCAAAAAAATGCAACACAATTCCTTCCTGCAAAGAATTTGCAAAAACTATTATTTATATTATCGATACTAATAACTAGTAGGTGGGACCCCTTAAAAACTAGTAAGGAAAATTTATTCCCTTCACTTGGTGCATGATTTTTTCCAAGTTTTGGTGCTGTTAAGAATTTAAATCCATGCCTTTGACATATGCATAATGACCAGTGAAATAATCAATGATATTCACAAAACGAATGAAAAGGTCCTCAAATGATCTTATTGCATACTAATTCAATGTGTTGTTTTATGCTACAACATGTGCTTAAAAGTGTTGCACATCAAATTTCCACACATAGGCACCTCACCCTAAGTGTCGCAAGTGTCGTAAAAGTGTCATATGCACCTTGCTAAGTGTCACATACACCTCGACACCATGAAATAATATATGTCAGAATACCTAGTTAATTTGGACGAGAAATATATTATATGAAGGTCAACATACTATGTGCACATGAATTATTATTAATATTCATGAAAAGGAAATTAATTTAGTGTGAGAATCCACCTCACATTTGGTTTCCTATTTTTTAGGGGAGGTTGAGGATCTCATGGATGGTTGTTTGTAGAGGATCTCATGAATTTCATTAGTTTAATATTGTAGAGTAGAGTATAGGTTGTTTGTATTTTGTTTTCCATTGCATTGTAGGTATCAAGTGGTGCTGAAGAGTTTGGAGATCAAGCTCAGATTGGAGGTAGCGAGGACAAACTATGGAATAAGGTGCATCACATTTTATTCCTTCTCTTTCTCTTTCTGATTAGGTAATTGAATTCACATGGATGTTAGTGTCCGTTTGTATGTTTTTTTTCTTGGTATTAGGGGTCTAGAATCCAAGAGGATATTCACCTGTCCGCAAGGGAATTTTCTTACAACATAAATTGGCGACTCCACTGGGGATGATCATTGATTTGTATTTGATTGGATAGTATCTCCCTTTTCCATACCTTTTAGATATTTTTTCTTGTTTTTTATTGATCTATTTCCTTTCTCCTCTCTTCATTAACAATTTCACAAAATTATGGCAATTTTCGGTGATTTTTTTTTTTAGTTTTAAGCCTTTTTTCTGCATTTTTGGGAAGGGTAGTGCTCCATTGGAGTGTATATCAGAGCATTGATATGTAATCAATTCTCCCCTTTAGTGTTTATTAGATCACTACAATGCTCTGTGCCATTTTTTAGCATTGAGAATCACCCTCAGATTGCAAGAGGATAAGACCAGTTCCCATCAAAAAGGTTTGTCAATGGAAATGAGTGATTAAAGGTCAAATGGAAAAAAAATCAACATAAGAATGTTTTAACAAATAAATATGGGCTAGCATGCATAAGAAAATGAGGTTCTTGATTGACTTAAGTCAATGTTTTAGGGGTAAATGTGAATAGGAGGAAGACTTAGTGAGAAAGGTGGATAGGTCTGCTATTAATATTAGGTCTTCAATATGCCAGGATAAGAAAAACTCAATCACAAGAACTTCTTGAACTTAAAGTTTAAAAAACTGAAAAACATTCATAGAATATCATCAAACATACATTATAATACAACCACAACATTTCATATGGATCATCCAATCATGGGAATTTCATAATAAGAGGCAACAACATGATAAAAGGAAACTGACTTGTATAAATCAAAATGTCTCAAGTCCAATACATAACTAAAGAACAACTTTACTTAGTCAAAAGATTACAATCAGGGAGTTGTGCTCAACCATTTGAACCTCTCTAATCATTCAAAATATGTATTTATAATAAAACGAAAATAAGCAACAACTAGAGGTGTGAGTTGGACTTCCTATCCTAGGATTATCCAAAAAAACTACAATTCTAACATTTGTACTAACAGATCTTAACAAACTGCTACAATTTAGGAGCCATGTTGGCAACCACTCTAACAAGAATTAAATGGCATGTCTTGCATCTTGGGTGCATCCTTCTCCAGTGCCAAGTGTCCTCCATGCTCGTATGTTGATTCCAAGTTGCCACCTGCTGATCCTTTGTTCCCTCCACATAATCAAAAATCAAGAAGGAGTCATGAATTTGAACCTTTGACTGTAATGGACAATTAGATTGTCATTTTGTAGCACATTTTCTAGCTAGTTATGTAGCACCCTTTGTAAAACAAATCTGTAGATTCCATAGCACCTCCTGTGAAATAGATCTACAGTTTTTGTCGCACCATTTCTGTGTAACAACTCTACAGATTCCGTAGCGCCTCTTGTGAAATAGCTCTATACTTTCTGTAGTGCCATTCCCGTGTAACGACTCTGTAAACTCCGTAGAACCATTCCTGAGTTTGAATAGGATATTTCGTAGCGCCTTTGGTAGTGAAACTACAGAACATCCTGTATAGATGATTCCCTAGCACCATGGTGCTACAAAATCTCTATGTTTTTTTTTCTGTGTGATGTAACAATTATTCAAAAACACAAAAAACTTAGTTGATGGACTAGGAGCCTATAGATGACTATATAGGTGGAAAAATCATACTTCCTTGAACATTTCAAACTTGAAAAAAGTGATCACCCACAAAAATGGATCTGTCATCCTCCCATCTACTTCCTCAATCTAGTACTCCTCCTTGTTGCAGGAGAGCTTCCCTCTTTCATAGAAAAAATTATTTCTTTTGTAGGGGTACTCCTCTTAACTTCAGGTTCATATCTTTCTATTGCAGCTTCTATCAAAACATTTAAGTTCCTCTAGGCCAGTTCATCCTTCAGGGGCTGCAATTCTTCTTTGGTCTTTCTGTTTTGGGACTGAAAGATTATGTTTTTCCTGTACAAAGTCTTAAGTTGACTATGGAGAGGCAAGGATATTCTTGCTGAAAACCTTGCAAGATCAAGGGTTTCATTGTACATGTCCATGAGCTCCTTCATCGTTCGTCTCTCAGTCAAACTTTCTGCCTTCAAACAAGCAACTTATTTTCTAGCAGCTGTGAGTTGTGTGATCAATATTTTGAAAGTGGGATTATTAGGGGGATTGTTGATGTTGATAACCTGAATAGGTTTCTCAGTGTATTTACCTTTATATTTCTGTTGAACAAAGGCTCCATATATAACCTCAATAGGCTTCTCAATGAATTTACCTTTATCTTTCTCTTTCCTTGGAATTGAAGCCTTGGGTAATACTTCTACTTCAACAAATTCATTGTGGGCTGATGATCTATTAAAGGGCCTCCTGAATCTAGTCTTAGCTACTGGAGCAAGTGAAGGGAAATGCAATTTCCTCCCCCTCTTGGTTTTGGTTTTGGTTGATGAAGGGACTTCTTGCAGTTCAGGTGCAGGAGTAAGTGAGTAATCTCTTTGTGGAGAGTGATGAACCTCCATATCTTCTTCTTCAATTTCCTTAGGGGTTTCTTTTCCTTCGGTAGTAGTTTTACTTTTTCTCTTCATTCTTGTTCCTATTGGGGAAACACTACTAGATGGAAAAGGGATCTGCATCCTAGATTGAGGGGTAGAGGCTGTATCTAGCTGCATATTGGCATAGATAATGAAATGTTGCCAAGAAATGTTCATTTTCTTCAAATCTTCCATAACCAACATCCTGATCAACTCAGAGTGGAAAACACTAGTGTCCATAGACTTGCACTTGTCTTAGACTCTATCATACATATTTATCATACTTCTCAATAGATAAAAAGGGATATTCATTGAATCCTTACCAGTGAAATGTAGCAAGAGTCTTATGTGATATTGGTATATCATGTTAAATCTTCCCTCACATTTAAAATATATATGGATAATCTTCAACATTTTATCAAATCCTTCAACTAGGTGGCTCATATGCACTCCATTAGACAAATTGTCTTTTTGATAGTCCGGTTTGAAGAAATTCTTGGAAAAGGTTGCATTGAGGATCATAGATTTGAACCACTTCTCACCAGTGTTGGGTATCTCAGTGGTTGTTGCAATAGAGGCCTCAGATACCTGAAACTTAAGGTTTCTTACCTTGGTCTTAATGACATCAAAGTGCAATGAAAACTTCCGTGCCACTTCAACGTGTCCCCTCTGCATGTTTTGAGAAAAAGAGAGGCAACCAACCCTTTGGAAAACCTCCCCGACCATAGGCTCAACATCAAATAGGTGCATGTCAGAAGGTTCAATCCTAACCACACTCCCTCCCTTGTGAGACTTCTTCCTTTGAGGTGTATCCATGGATAGAAACAGTGGATCAAAGACTGCAATGCTATGAGGGGTAAGGAAACCAAACAAAGGCAAACATCTATAAGGTTTTAGGGTGATTAAGTGTTACTATTTCAGGCACGTTTCTTCAACTCACTTTTGAATTAACAATAGACTGGTCTAATGGTTTTTGAAAAATGATGGAAAGAAACTCTAAGGAAAAGAATGCATGGATACATTGTTCAGGTTTATGCCACCATACAAGGTCATCAAAACTTTAAAATGTAGGGGCTTCTATCCTCCTCACTACCAACAAACTTTGAGATAAAAACATAGAATGACACAGTGAATAAGGGAGGCTAATGCATGGATATGTGAACACAAAATATGGTGCTAATCTAACAAGGAAAATGCAGCGTTGGGACAGGGGATCCATAGCATATTTTTGGTAATGATTTCTATAGCATAGTGTGGACACATGAACCAAGTGAATGAATGGGCATTCAAAAATATGAAGTAAAATGGCTTGAACTTAGTATAGGAAAAATTCAATTGGAAAATGGATATGGAGTCTGTGGAATAAGTGGTACAGAGGATAATAGGTGGGAGAAGATGCAGTCTGCAGGATCAGGCACTACCAAAAGATAAGGCAGGGGTATCTTAACACTTTTCCATACAGCTGAAAAGGCTCATGAAATACCTGGAGGTTATGGTTGATGATGGAAGATCTACAACAAGATATGGAATTTTTACATCCACCTTAGCCTCTAAGTCATCTCAAATAGTCGATCCCATAGTGCAATGCAAAACTTTGTCTGAAATAGTGGTTTCCGCAGCGCTGAGCTTAGGAGGAAAATTTCAAATTGATAAACAATTAACAACCTCATAAATGTCCAAATATCAATATTCCTTTTGAATACAAGGGTGTTGAAAACAATGAAAGACATGAAATCAACCTATGATGTCAAATGCTGGTAAAGGATCATAAGGAAAAAGGTGCACTACGGAAATTTCCAGTGAGTTGGCAATGCCCTTTTCAAAGTTTTATTTGATTCCTTAACAGACATAGGGACAACATGGAAAGGATAAAGAACATGAGTGGATGGAGTGACTTGTCAGGTTGTTAGGATCATGGGGTCGATAATGCTTTGTGTCAAGTCAAAATATGAGTCAAATACATAAACCATAAAATGAACCTAGGCTACAACCATATGTGTGGGCCAAAAATGTGATAAAAAACCCAAGTCTTTATTTGTTTAGACTAACCTAAGAAAATCAGAAAGAGAAAAATAAAGAAAACCTAAATACTAAAGGATAAAAATTAAAACCTAAGGGACAAAAGACCCATGAAAACTTCATGTGATAACACCCTTGAAAATAGGAGTGTTGATCTCATTTTTTGGTGATTTATGTCCTTTTCTGCTCAGTTTTTCCTAGTCTATCTTGCAGAGATTCTTTCCTAGAGTCTGTACTTTGGATTGTGGATTTGTTTGGGTTGAATATTTGGTACTTATCACTTCTTTTGTTGTATTTTTTGATCTTGAAAGCTTTTACAAATTGTGATATTGATTCTCCTTGTTTTTCTTAGTTTGGTTTGAATCTTGCGAAGTTTTTGGTTATCTAACTGATTGAAAAGGTTTGCAAAGTTTTCTTGTTCTTAAGTTGTTTTTCAAATATTTCATTTTTGAATGATTTGAGACTTTTTTATTACCACAACCTAGCTTGGATTTCCTTTTATTGCTTCTTGTTTTGTCAAGACATTTGAGTGATTCCTCTTTCTCCCTATCAGTTTTTGGATTCTTCTATGAACTTTCTTTTTTCCTTGAATGCTTGTCTATTGTCGAGTCCTTGATTGATTGAGTTATGTTCATTCATTTCTCATTATCTTGTGAGTGCATGATTTGTTTCAAATCCCTTTTTCTTCATGTCTTTTGTATCTGCATTCAACTCTTCCATTTTGATTGAAAGTAAAGGAGTGTTAAAGGATTTGCATTTGTTGTCTTTATGTATTAGAGTCAAAGAAATAAAGATAGTTGCATTATTTTTGTTTGGTAGTCTAGATAACTAGGTTGCATTTAGCAAATTGCATTTGGGAATTGGTTGTTTTTGTTGAAGAAAATTGAACCTCTTCTCCATACCGTATGTAGGATTCATTGAAGAAAAATATTTTCCTTTCATTTTTCTTCATTATTTTGGAGTCGAGTCTACAACATAATCAATTTAACTTTTTCAGCCTTGAGTAAACAACAACCCTAAAATGAAGTGCTTATAAAATTGATCAGACACTTTTTTATTTTCTTGTAGCAAACCTACATTATCAAGTGTAGGGCTTTGGAATAGGTTGTGAGGATAACTTTCAAAATCCATCGGACAAAAATAGAATCTTGTGCTAGGGAGAGGTAAATCCAATTTTCATATAAGAATAGTGGGACCCCCCTCTGAAACAGGGGTTATGCATGAGGTCACGTTTAGGAGAGAAATGGATATTATCCCTCTAAGGGTTAACTATTCATAGTAGTAAGATAGTATTTTGTTGTTTCTTCTTGAGGTCCAACTATCTTCATTTGGTCTCAGTGCTTTGTGAATTCTGATTTTGTTTGGGGTCATCATGAGTTCTAATAGTCCACTTGTCCTCAATTCTCTTGAAGGATTTCAGACTTGTTATCCTGCCCATACGTTCGGACTCGACCATCGACTGTACCCACCCAGAGGCTGATTTCAATTTGGTGTCCTTAGTAGCCACAATCTCTAGGGTCCTTACACAAGGTGACAGTGAAGGGAAGTCTTCGTCGTACTTGGAATAGACGTTGGTCAAACTCACTCGGGATCCTTAGAGGGTAAATCCATGATTATTGTGTGGAAGCTTCCACCAAGGCGTAATTTTGTTAAGTAAGTGACCAATTTCACTGATCGACCTGCTCTATCTCATCCCCTTCCTATATTTATATCGCGATGTTGGATTTCATCACCAACTAGTGGTTTCATTGTGGGAAGGTTTGTTTGACTGTTTTCTTCTTAGATTTGTACAGTGTGCTGGTTTTTTTTTCTTAGTGGACCTTACGTCTAGTCAATGTCAATAACGTCAACTAAGGGTAGTACCAATGGAGGAACCCCTTCTCCCGGGGAACCTTTCGCCTTTCCTTCTTTTGGAAATGTTGGTCCTCCATGCATTGCTACATTGAATCTTCCGGGACTCGCGATCCGATTATCGGTTTGGTTGTTCCCCACTCCAGTGATATCGAATATTCCCAGCGCTTCAAATGCACCTAATGCTTCATATGTAAGCACACCAACCACATATCAACCTCATGTCAACCTTTCTCCTTCTTCAACTGTCAAGTCTCCTTCCCTTTCTCCTTCTTTGCCAAATGAAATCTTTAAAGAGAGTATCCAGGTTGATAAGAAGAAGAAGAAACATAAAGAGAAGAAGAAGAGGAACTAGAAAGGGACCAAGCCTCCAACAACATCAAATCACATTGGATCCAAGAAACCAACTGTGGTTAATCATCTTGGGACTGTTGATAAAGTCGACAAGATTAAAATGATGAACCCTAACCCAAATTCCCTTGCAGCCTTTGTATGGGTGACAACTTTCTCAGATATTTCCATGGTATTCCCAAGGTCTTAGAAATGTGGTCTTTCACATTATCATCTCCTATGGGACATGCTAGTGACACACCATCAAGTAATGAAATTAAGGTTGCTAAGAAGAACACAACTGTCAAATTTTCTTGATTGATATGTGAAGGTGATCATTACTCTCACCTTTTCCTTCATATGGATGAGGCTTCTTATCTTTTGGAAATGATTCAACTTCCAACTAGTTATCATAAGATCTCTTCTAACCCATCGTTAATTGATGGACAATCTAGTTCCATCCCCGGTCAGTCTAACTGATCAGGAGGTCAATCTGGTTTCATCCTTGGTTGAACCAAAAAACCAAGTAGTTTATCTAGTTTCGTCATCCATTAGCCCCACTCTTCATTTGAAAAGTGAAACCCAAGTGACTAATCCAATTTCGTGATCGATCAGTCCCACTCTTCCTCTAAAGAGTGCCAAAGTTCTCTATCTGGTTCTTCCATCCATCGATCCAACTCCTCCCTTGAAGAGTGTCAAAGTGGTTGATTCGATTCCTCCATTGATCGATCCCACTCCTCCCTTGAAGAGTGAAATCCAAGTGGTCGATCCAGTTCCATCGTCGATCGATCAGACTCCTCCCTTGAAGAGTGCAACCAAAGTGGTCAATCCAGTTCCACCATCAGTTGATCCCACTCCTCCCTTGAAGAGTGTAACCAAAGTGGTCGATCCAATTCCTTCATTGGTCGATCCCACTCCTCATTCAAGGAGTGAGGATGTCACTCAGGTCTACCTTGTTAATACTGATTCACCTAGACAAGGGGGCACTCCACCCATCCCAATGACACCACCTTCGAGCAATCAGATGATTTCTACTAATTTGAATAATTTGATAGAACCTTGTCTTCCTTATTACATGCCTTTCCAAATAACCATGCAGGTTTGTGATAGGAATATTCCTAACACTATAATAGATGAAGGTTCTTCTATTAGAATCTTATCCATGAATGCTTGGAAGGATTTTGGTTCCCTGCAGCTTGCGCCCATGAATAAGAATCTGTTGACCTTTGATAGATTATTTAGTCAACCTTTAGGGATCCTTCCTCAGTTTCTGGTTACTTTGGGAGAAAAAATGGTCTATGTTGATGTGATGGTATTTCACGACCCTTTGGACTTTAACCTTCTCCTTGGGAGAGACTATGTCTATGTTATGAGAGATTTTGGGTCCACTCTCTTTCAATTGATATGTTTCCCTCACAATGGAAAAATAGTAACAATTGAACAACTTTCATTCATTGACCCTCATCTGATGGTCAACCATCCATCTTCCCTAAATAGTCTATACATGCTAGTGATGTCCCCTCCGTCGCGGGTCAATTATTTATCGAACTACTCCATGCATTCAACCTTGCATGAGAGTTAATATATCCCTTCTCCTAACTTAGATCTCCTAGTTGACATGGTCATCTCTTCGATAGGGATATTAGAGCCAAATCTCCCTACCCTTATCGAGGTTGCTGACATGTTTTCCTTCCATAGTGTTTTTCTCCCATATAGCGAAGATCTCTTGGAATCCATGATTGAGATTTGTCCCTTGACATTTATTCCTTCCAGAACATTGTACTCTTGTAATCCATGATCAAGAAGAGGCTACAAGCATAGTTTTTATTCTCTGTGGAAAGATTGTTAAAAAATGAAACAAAAGTCATGAGCATAGTTACCTCTATGTAGCAAGCTCATTAAAAAATGAAACAAAAATCTGGGGATTGAACCCGCAAACCATGAGCATATTTTTACTTCTCTTTGGAAAGATCGCTAAAAAATGAAACATAGGTCATGAGCATAGTTTTACTTCTTTGTGGAAATCTCGTTAAAAAATGAAACAAATGTCTTGGGCATAGTTCTTTTCTCGTGTCAAGCTCATTAAAAAATGAAACAATCACCTCTCATAACAAGTTGAGTCTTTTCA
The DNA here is from genome assembly GCA_032191745.1 of Picea mariana. Classification (NCBI taxonomy): domain Eukaryota; kingdom Viridiplantae; phylum Streptophyta; class Pinopsida; order Pinales; family Pinaceae; genus Picea; species Picea mariana. The sequence continues at coordinate 11,340 of JASDQU010305755.1, read as the reverse complement.
CTAGATCTTGTAGATATCAAGTCAACTATTTATCTAGATCTCATAGATGTCGATTCAAGTCTTTCGTCAAGTCTTGTATTTGAACCTTCCTTTCATTCGCCCTTATTATTTTTCTCCATCTAGTACAGAAATTGGTGACAACCTCAAAGTCAAAAAATGAAATGAATATTGGCAGGGCATGTCTCCACCCTTTTATTATCATTCTTGAGTTAAGCTGCTAGATTTTCAAGCTGGGGGAAGAGTACCAACCATCCATGGTGTTATCACACTAAATTTCCTTGGGTTTTTTAGTTTGTTTTAATCCTTTTTTAAGCCTTAGATTTTAATTTTTTAATTTTCTTCCCTTTAAAATTATGTTTGTTAGGTCCCTTTAGATAAATAAACTTTTGAGTCATAGCTCATGTTTGATCCTCAAATTGATTTTTGGTCTTAGAACCATTTTAGCTCATGACTTAATTTTTTGGTCCCCTTCATGACTTGTCCCTAGGTCGATCCCTCCCATGACTAGACTGATGTGACACATATCTCTCCTCACTCATGACCTCATAGGCATGCCTCATTATCCTTTCTTACCTATCCAATTATTTTTTAAGTTGGAGCATTGTCCACTCATCAGGCAGTTCTGTAGTTCCTTTCCCATTCATCATACTTCCACCACAAGTCATGATTTCCACGACTTATGTCAGGTTCCTTGTTTTCAGTGCCAAGAGTTGGTTAAATATGCCTTTAAGATCTTTCATTTATGAGCCCTGGTAATGGTTTATTATTTTGAAAAAACTCAACAGTGATGCACTATGCAAATTCACAAGTTATGATCAAGCAACAACAATGAAACCAAATTCAATGTTGAAGTAGATTCGAGGGCTGAAGCTTTCACAATTTCATCTTGAGATTTCATTGAAGATTCCAACAAGTGTCTAATCCAAAGGTATCATGTGTTTCCTCCTCTTCATATTAATTTTCACAAGAAATTTGAGCTCAGGCTTTGGTTTGTTGAGCTTGCACAATTGTAATGGACTCGCCTTTGCATGATAGCCTTGTCTTCCCTCCTTTTTAGACCTGTAAACTCCATTTCCTATATCTAGGTCTGATTATTGTTGTCTTCCATATCCATTGAAATTTCAAGATCTTAAATAGAATATCCTATACGTATGTGTCGCGCTACTTAGAGGCATTGCTTAAAACCTCTTTTCCACCCTTGCTTCCTTTCATCTTGGAGTTAAGCATTTTCACTCAGTTGCAAAGGGCCAATTTTGGATTACTCCCTCACTGTCTACACTCTCAAATACCTGTACAAGTCTAAGGGTGTAGTTCCCACAGTCAAGCTTGGCTTACTAGCACCAGTCGGTTTTGAAAGGTCATCCTTGTACATTTGAAGCCCAATTTAAAGCCTTCCTGGTTATTACTATCCCATAGGCCTTTAAAATCTCTCATTTTAAACCATGAAGACTCCTCAATCAAGGAAGACACAAAAGGGTGGTAAGGTGGTTAGGAAAAAAACTATGGATAAGAATCTTTTTGATACAGATCCCATGGCAAGAGAGGTCTTTCAAAGAGTGGGATGCCTCTCTTTCTTCCAGAATATGCAGAGAGGACATCTAGAGGTAGCAAGATAGTTTGCATTACATTTTGATGGCAGAAAAGCCAAGGTTGGGGATTTGGAATTTGAGGTGACTAAAGCCTCTATCTCAACTGCAACAGGAATCCCCATTACAGGTGAAAAGTGGTTCAAATCCATGGCTTTGAGTTTATCCTATACTAAAGATCTCTTTAAAGTGGTTCTACCTAATAGTTCACAAAGAACAAAGTCTGTATACAGGCGTAGCACAATGGCGCTACCTAATATTTCATAGACAACAAAGGTTTGCATATATACGCAGCACAGTGGCACTACCTAAGTGCACTACCTTTTCTACTTGTGCAAGTTTTGAAATGCACTACTCAAACTGCTACCTAAAGAGGCTACCTACAGACACCAATGATTCATGAGGACTAAGATAACAACTTTTTGGATAGGTGATGATGGAGAAGATGGTAGAAACAATAGCTGGCATCATGAGGACAACCACATGCTTTCGAAAGACACATGGAAAACAAGGAGTTGCGCAACAAGAAGGAATCAAGTCATCTTGAAGTTTGTTGGATTAGTCACCAACATTTTTCTATTTTATAGAATAGGTTGTTAAACTAAGTTGTTAGATCAAATAAATGTTTAGAGATTTTCAAGGGGAGGAGGCCAGCTCATGCCTCCAGTTGTTTCCCCCCTTTTTGTTATAAATAGATAGTTGAAATGATTTAGTAAGTTTGGATGGTTGAGGAATGCTCCCTTAGACTATAATATTTTGATGAAGTGACTATGATTTGGCTATGTACTAGACTTAAGACATGTTTACTAAAAGAAATCAACTTCTCTTTCAGCTTATTTGCTTCTGATGCTAAATGTTCATGATTTAACTGATTTACATGAATGGTTGTGGTGATGTTATGGTGGATGTTTGATCATTATATTATCATGATGTTTATTTAGCTTCCTTAGTTTCTGAGCTCAAGAAGATCTTGTATTAGGAAAATTTCTTTCTTAGGCTTTTGTAGACCTGATGTTTACAACAGCCCCTACATCCCTCTCTTTCAAGTCTTCCTTCTATCCATATTTACTCCCAATTATTGATTTAAATTAGCCAAAAACTTGATTTTTGGTGCATACTAGCCCTATTATCTGAGTTGGAACATTATCACTTTGATTCCTTTTCCATTTGACCCTACGAAACAGTCTTACATTCACATATAAACCTGATGGGTACCAGGCTTTACTTCCCTGCAATCTGAAGGTGATTCCTAGTGCTAACATTCTTGGTGCCGTTGTTGGGGACATATTTGAGTAGATTGAAAATCTCCCTAGGAAGAATGACATTGCACAACTCCAGATTTATATTGTGACTGAAGTTGGACAACTTCAAGACTTCACATTCAAAATGGCGACTCCATTGTTCAAAATATGTTGGTGACTCCACTAGAATGAGACCAATTAAATGGCTATGAAGGCTATCCAGGCCAAGAGGTTTGCCCCACTCAATTTCTTAGCCATAGATGATTATCCACATCCCGTGCCTATTATTAATGAATGGAAAGATCTACTACCCATATTTTATGAAGGTAAGAATGACAGCCCTGTTGAGCATGTTCATGATGTTCATGAATTTCATGCTTTGATGCAACAACTTGACATCCATCATGAAGATATATTGATGAAAATGTTCATGTATTCATTGGACGGGGATGTATGTAAATGGTATTTCTCGTTACCCCCTTCAAGCATTTCATCCTTGAAGGATTTACACATAGTATTCAATGAACACTGCAAAAGGTTTTATCCCTCTGAAAGTATTTTTCATAAATGTTCTGAGGGATATGTATAATGTGCTCAAGATCTACTAGATTTATCTACTGAATATAAAGATGAAAATGATTTTATTCACTGTCCAAATGAAATGATAAAGAATACTCCTGTATTTGGAGATGACAACATTCATAACTTTGTTTCAGATGAAAATCATGTATATGAACAACTAGAAGCAACAATTACTATTGTTTCTGAAATGGATATTTTTAACAATTATATTCTTGATGAAATCATTGTTTTAGAGGTTGATCATAGGTATGAAGGGCAACCTGTTCTTGATGAATATTCTAGTGATGATGATAATCAAGCTTATCCTCTATTTGATCACTATGAAGACTGGGAGTATGATGCAGAGGTTGTCCTTGTCACAAAAGACATAACCTGAATATTTGACCAGGAGCAACCCTTAGTTGAGACACATGAAGAGATCGTTTATACATAGCCAGAAGTAAATCAATAGTCATCAGTTGATCAGAAGCCACCTACGTCAATCCTTATTCCACTTGTACCCACAGTTTACAGTAAGAAAATTGAAGTGGAAAAAGAAATATGCTATCAGTCCCATGTGTTCTATCACCATTTGCATGACCCTGTAGGGGTGTATATGGAGTTTTATTTCTCAAATGTTTTGGAACTTGTAAACTTTATTGTGTCAACAGCTGTCAGAGGAGATATAGGAAATGTTTTCAAACCATTGTCATATTCCTCTTGTATACTTTCAATCATTGGCATTATAAAGACTCATGTCAGCAAGTTGCTTGAATGGATTTGGTGGAAGTTTTCTTTCACCTAGCCCATTGTAAAAGTTAGTTAGCTTAGGTTTTGTACATAAATAATCTTCATCAAGAGAAGGTGTGTTTTCTTTATGTTTGAATGTAGAGTAATATAAGTTGTCAGTATGTTGCCTTCATCAGTATGCATCAGAGAATGACTCCACAATCCCAAAGGATAAGGCACTGAAACTACAAGAGTTCTTAGAGCCTCACAGGGAGGACTTTATCCCCCATGGAGGCTATGTTAGCACAAGATTGGTTAAGGTGCCAAGTGTCATGAACAAGCATTGAAATCACTATAAAAAGGTTCCAAGAATCAAAATCACCCACATATTTATTCTACTAAATTGAATGCAGACACACAGGCGGGCGCTACCTAAGGCGCTACCTAAAATCTGGCAGAGGATGAATTGTGGAGAGTTATTCTACCAGTTTTAAGTCACTAACTTTAAACTTGGATTGTGAATAATTGAAAAGGTATTTTTGAAAATGGGAGGAGGTTTTTGTTCAAAACATTCCATATAACAAAAATCTCTCTCATTTTTTCAAAATGTGTTATGTTTTGAGAGATATTAGACATAGAAGTGGCACTACCAACTGTTTTACAGCAACACTACCTAATTTCCTGTAGCGGTCACGGTTTTGATATTCGTCTTGTTGGGAGGTTGCCACCTATCAAGGAGGATTAAAATGGATTCTCAAGGATCAGTTAGATGTCAAGGGACACCTACACCTAATATTTAGCTCCATCAAAGGCCTCATGCAATGAGGTGGAGACATTTTATTAATGACTTCCAACAAATTCCTGAAAATTAGCAGTTTGTTGGATTTTTGTCTTTTTTATTGTTGCCACCTATCTCCAAGATTTATAATCCAATGGAGGAGATGGTATTCAAAATCCTAATTTTATGAGGATGCTATTTTCTATTTAAGGAAGGAAATATCTCTTGAAGAGGGGATTCATGAGCCAAGAGAGGCTTGAGAGAGTAGGAGTAGTTAGAGTTGCTCATTTGTAAGCCTGAGGGCCTATTTGTTATGAAATTTTCTGGCATTAAAGGTTCATGAGAGATATTATAGGATTTTCTTATTTGTTTTCACACTTCTATTTTATCTTCTTTCTTGAACATATTGTAGGTTTTGAGGATCATAGATGCCATTGATTAATGGATTCATGAACAACAGAGGATCTATTGTAGCTTGCCCATTAAATCATTGTTCATTTTTTAAGAAAATATTTATCTATTGCAGAAAGGATATTTGTTAAATGGGTGTTCTTCCTTTTGTCATATTCACCATGCTTCTACTCATCATTATATATCTCTTTTTCTAATATACAGTTTGATTTCCTTTGATCTGTAGGATGTTATGACTCCATGCCCAATGGAATGCCTCTACAGATTTATTGCTTCCCTCTCCCTTTCTTTCTCATCTTGTTGATCCACCTATTCAGACCATTTTAATACATTTACATTTATATGTTACCAATCTTACTCTCATTTGCAGTCTGGGAGTGACTCTTGGAGTGTTAACATAATTGGCGTCGTTGTCGGGGAATGATTTGAAGACTTTTCCCTGGGATTGAACGACACATTATACTAGTTCTAAAGGTGCATTAGAACTCAGTATCTTGAAGATTGCATCTTGCACCTGGTGAATCCATTGTTTTAGATATGGCACCTAAAGGCATACATACAAGATCAAATCCACAACTACCTTTGGTTCCAACTGAGGCTGACCCAGAGAAAATACTCAAGAAGGGAAAAGCTTCTCTGAAAATATTTTCTGTTGCTACAAGTGCTTCTCGTTAGTTGGTTGATTCCACTCTTGATACTCCAGCTGTTTTATCAAGTAATATCTCTTTACCTTCTGTTGAAGTATCTAATAAACTTGATTTTGAAGAGTTTTTTGTTGAATACTCTTCCTTTGAAACTAAATTGAAAGAACAAAAAATTGACATTTTCTCCTCCCCTGTTATTGAAAAGTGTTTTATTCTTGATAGTTTTGAATATTTCCCTACTTTAGGCTTAGATACACCTCTTTCTGTTAAAAATTTTGCTACCAAAGAAGTGGAAACTTCATCCCCCTTTCAGACCTTACCATCTTCTTCCAAGACCTAGCCCTCTGCTGTGAAAACTGAAACTCCCCCTTCATACTTTATTCCTCTCCTAATCTGCACACAGTCAAGTCTCCTTCTCCTTCTTGTTCACCAAGAATCCTAAATAGAATGGAAGTTGTTAAACCCCATGCAAATAGGATGGATGCCATAGTGGATGTAAGATATGCTCCTCTAGTCTTACCCCAGCCATTCAATGCTCTCCCTCCTGGAGATTATTTGAAATACATGCCCAAGTTTACTAGAGAAGAAGATATAACAGTTGAGTAACATCTTGTTTCTTTCTATAGCTATGCAAATAACCAAAATATTAGAAATGAGGATGTGTGGATGAGGGTTTTCGTCCAAATCCTTTTTGGTGAGGCTAGGAAGTGGTTTAGGGGTTTGGCCCCTGGATCCATTACTGGTATTGAAGCATTGGATGAAGCCTTCCTAAGGCACTGGGGGGACAAGAATGATTTTTTGTACTACATCACCAAATTCAAATCCCTAAAAATGAAAGAAGGAGAGTATGTCTCTGACTTTTCTAAAATATTTAACAAAATGTACAACAAGATCCTTGATGAGATAAAACCCACTTAAACTTATGCAAAAATTACTTATTCCAGTGCATTTGACCCCGAGTTCTGCCTCCTCTTCAGAGAAAGAAGATCACCTTTCTTAGTTCATATGCAAGATGCTCCCTTGGAGGTAGAATCCAATATAGTGGCATCATATACGCTCAGAGGGAAATCTGATAGGGATAGGAGGAAAAATAGAGTTGAACCCTCCACTTATGATTCTTCTATTGTCCATTCTCAAGTAGATGAGTTGACCAAATTAGTAAAATCTCTTTCCACCAAGATTGAGAAGTTAAAATCAGAAGGGAGACAGAAATATAGAAATGCTCAAAACACTGAAAATAGAGGTAAGTTCAGGAGACCAAATAATGATCTCCAAATCCTTCCCAAAGATCCCAGAAATAGAGAAAGACATGATCAGAGGGTACAAGCTCCTTTCCAAAACAATTTGGTTGTTGATGAAGAAAAATTGGATGTAGAAGTTGATCCTGAAATTCACTACTTAGGTGACACATCCCCCTCCCCACACTTAACTCAATCCTCTTATGAGCAATCCTTGATGGATATTCAAATTAATGAGTTAAGTAAAGGGGATAAAGAAAAAGAAAACACTAATAGATATAATATGAGATCTAAAAATAATGAAGAAAAAATTGATTCTTCTAATCAGCCTACCCAAAAAGAAGATTCTACCAAGGCTGTGCTAGTGAGTAGTAAGGAAAAAGACTCTCAAAGCCCACAAGTTCTGATAAGAAATCCTTCTCCTGAAACCAAAGAGATCTTGAAGCCTTCTTCTTCCTTCAACTTTGAGAATGAGATCCATAAAATAAAGATCCATGTACCTTTTTTGGAGGTGATAAAAAATGAAGAATTTAAAAAATATATATTCAAAATGTTACAACCCAAAGCCTCTCCAAATGCCACTTATTCAGTAAATCTGCAGGATGAAAAGCCAGCTGTAATTTTGGGTCCATTGATAGAAGACATAGATGATTCATCCCCCCCTTTCTATACATCACTAAATATTCATGATAAGGTGTTGCATAATTGTTTGATGGATTCAGGGGCATCCCACAATCTCATGCCAAAATCTGTTATGGATGAACTTGGGTTAGAGATAACAAAGACTTATCATGACTTATATTCTTTCGATTCTAGAAAATTGAAGTGTCTTGGAGTCATTAAGGATATGGTTGTGACCTTATTTCAGTTGCTCATGAAAAGTATACTTATGGATATCGTAGTGGTTGATGTTCCCCCCAAGTTTGGCATGCTCTTGTCAAGATCCTGGATAAAAATACTTGGGAAAACCTTGCATACGGATCTCTCTTATGATACTATTCTTGTTTTGGGGGGAGAGCATAGAAGACTTTATAGGGAGGATCAATTGGCTTACATAATTAGTGATGAAGCAAACCCCTCAAATCACCCTTTTTTGCCTTTGATATAGATCTAGGATCTATCATTTTGCAACTCACTGACACTCTTGAACCCCCTTTATAAATCAGAAAATAGTCCATTACTTTTTCCAAGGAGCCTCCTCTAACCACTTCTATCTAGGAGATGTTCTTTGATGGAGCCTCTTCCAAGGAAGGTGTTGGTGTAGGGGTGGTCTTGGTCTTAGCAACTAAAGAAACAATATCTTTGTTATATAAACTAGAATTTGAGACTACTAATAATGTGGCTGAGTATGAAGCCCTTGTCTTGGGATTGAGGGATGTTAAAGATATGGGGATAGAAGAGCTATCAGTATTTGGGGATGTTGAATTGATAGTCCATCAGATTAAAAATATTTATCAAACAAATCACCCTAGGCTTAGATCTTACATAAATGAAGTGTGGGATTTGGTGGATAGTGTTTTCTCTACTTTTAACAAATCATTCATTCCTAGAGAAGAGAATACCATGGCTCATTCTTTGGTTGTATCAGCCAGTAACTTCAGAATTCCTATACCACACAAAATCAAGTATGATGTAGAAGTCAAGTACAGGTCATCTATACCAGACAATGTAAAATATTGGAAGGTGTTCGAAGATGATTTAGAACTTAAAAAGTTCCTCAAGAATGTTAATGAGTTTTCTGCATTACCCATTGATCAGAATCATGATCCATAAATTACTCCTCATGCTGATGTTTTCCTCAATAAAATTGCTAATCATCATATTGTGTAGGTACCTAGAAATCATATTCAAAAAGGACTAGTTCCTTTGGAAATATTATTTGATAGGAATGTTGTGGCAGTGAAAGGGAAGGTATCTATTGATGATGTTGATATAAATGAGTGCAATTTGAGCACTGAAAAGAATCTGAAACATGTCAAATTGTCTTGAAGCCTATCAGAAGAGCAGAGGGAAGAATATACTAAGTTGTTGAAGGAATTTTATAATGTATTTGATTGGACTTATGAAGATCTCATAACTTATGACACAAGCATTATAGAGCACATAATTCCATTAAAAGAAGGCACCAAACCCTTCGGGAAAAAGTTGAGGCAAATCAATCCTATGTTTCTTCTTGTCATGGAGAAAGAGGTAAGAAATATTTTAGATGAAAAAATTATCATTCCTTTGAGGTATTCCGAATGGGTGGCTAATTTGGTCCCAGTAAGGAAAAATAATGGATAAATCAGACTTTGCGTTGATTTCTGAAATCTGAACCGAAGCTAAAAAAATGATAATTACCCTTTACCCAAGATGGAGCACATCTTACAGAAGGTGAAAAGAGCAGCCAAGATGTCTATGGTTGATGTATTTTTCGGATACAATCAGGTCTCTATTTTTCCAGAAGACAGGGAGAAGACGGCCTTTACCACTCCTTGGGGTACATTTATGTACGCCAAGATGCCCTTTAGTTTGATGAACGCATGCGCAAATTTTCAACGAGATATGAACATAGAATTTATTGGGGAGAATGATAAGTTTGTTGTTATATATTTATATGACATAACAATGTACTGTCAGTCTGATAAAGAACATTTTGATCACTTAAGAAAAATTTTCTTGAAATGCAGAAAATCTGGCCTCTCCTTGAACTTGAAAAAATCATTGTTTGCCATGAAGGAAGGGAAATTATTGGGACATATCGTGTCAGCTAAATGGGTAAGGATTGATTCCAGCAAAGTTGAAGCTATACAAACATTGTCACTTCCTAGATCCAAAAAATAGGTTCAATGTTTTGTGGGAAAAATTAATTTTTTGAGAAGATTGTGTCAAATTTTGTTGAGTTGGTTAATCATATCACAACCATGCTCAGGAAGGGTAGTGAAATCAAATGGAATGTTGAGTCCCATGATTCTTTTGATCAAATAAATAAAGCCTTGACTAAATCCCCAGTTCTTGTTAGCCCAGACTACTCCAAGGACTTTCTTATTTTTTCTTTTGCCTCTTTTGATATAGTAGCAACAGTCCTATCGCAGAAGAACGTTGAAGGCTTAGAGCAGCCCATTGCCTTTTTCAGCAAGGCATTGAGAGATGTTGAATTAAAATACGACATCATGGATAAGCAAGCCTATGAATTGGTTAAATCTCTTAATTCCTTCATATTTTATGTCCTACATTCAAGATTTATTGCCTATGTTCCATCAACTACTGTAAAAGAAACTCTTATTCAACATGATATAGATGGAAAAAGGAGAAAGTGGATTGCTAAATTACTTGAATTTGATCTGGAGATTAAGCCTATCAAATTTGTTAAAGGCTAGGATTTAGACAAGCTCTTGGCTGAATCAAATTGCTCATCACTGGGAGTGAATTTCATCCACTCATATTCAGAAAATTAGCAGGCTGAAATAACCAATGGAAGTTCTCAAATCATCTCTGCACTAGCAAATTGCAGCTGGTAGAAGGACATTATATTTTTTCTGCAAAATTTACAGCCTCCAAGGGGTATGGAAAAGAACAAGGTGAGGGCCCTAAAACTCAAATCAATAACATATTTCCTTGTTGATCAAGTTTTGTATTGGAAGGATCCACTAGGAGTGATTTTGAGATGCCTGGAACCCCAAGAATCCCAAAATATTATGTCTAATTTCCACGATAATTTATGTGGTGGCCGTCATTATTGGATAACCACGACATACAATATCCTTAGGGATGGGTACTTCTGGCCCAGTTTGTTCACTGATTTTTTTGCTAAGATCAGAGCTTGTGCCAAGTGTCATAATTTCTCTGCGAAGAAACAACTTAAGTCTTTTCCATTAAAGCCCATGGCAGCTTCAGGACTTTTCCAGCAGTGGGGCCTAGATTTTATGTTGATACTGAGAGGGGGGTGAATCAGTATCAAGTACAATTTAAAAACCTTTTTCAACTTATACTCAAACCATTCAATTATATCCAATGAGCAATGAACAATAGTATAAGAGTTACACCAATACACCACAATACACCATGCACAATATATGAGAAATAATCAATATTTTTTGTTCAAGGGAAGTAATGACTTCGAAAGGTAGCTACAGCTTCTAAATGTAAAGGGAGGGATAAACCTCCAAGAGG
>JASDQU010305754.1:33941-46099 GCA_032191745.1 Picea mariana | reverse complement strand
TTTGTCTTGTTCATTGCACAATTTCATATATGTATACAAGGTGTAGTAATTATGTGTATTTTTGAACCATTTAGGTAAGTACCAAGTGAAAGATATGAATGTATATATTGAGCCTCTTGTCGATGAGCTGTTAAAGTTATGGGACGACATCACTATGTGTGACATATCCAGACCAGTAGGCCAAAGAGGATTTCAATTCCATGGGATTCTTACATGGACAATTCACGATGCACCAGGACTAACACATTTTTGTGGTATGCAACACACTATTGCACTTAAATAAGTTAGATGTTGATGATATTATAATGTTTGTTTTTTAAATACTTTCTTGTTATATAATTAATGATGCCATTGATGTGTATATTCTAGGTCGACAAACAAAGGGTAAATTTGCATGTCCAGTTTGTGCTCCTAGGATGAGATTTCATCGTTCAAGAAGTTTAGGAAAGGAGGTGTTTGATGAATATAAGCACTTTCTCCCTAAGAACCATATGTATCGAAATATCGATAAACATCTTTTCAATGGTAAAGAGGAGTGTAGAATAAAACCACGAAGAATGACACCACACCTATGGAAGTTGGAATATAACAGATCAAATCGTCAATGTAAGTCAATATTCATCATCGTATGCAATATATTACATTTTTTAATTGTGTTGAATTCTCATGTCTACTGTGTATAATCTAACAATTGTAATTGTGTTAATTTCATTTATGTAACATATAGTTGGTCGTCAAGGCATTGATCTACTTCCATGAGGAATGAAAAGTTTCCCCAAACAATTCAATAGGTTTCCCTACTACGAGAAACTAGAAATAACTCATTTGTTCGACATAATATGTATCAGAAAGAATGTAACATAAATGTTGTGGAGAATATAACATAAATGTTGTGGAGAATATTATATGGAAGGCATGACAAATAAAACATTTCTAAAATTTTTAGTGACATTCAAGAAGACAATCATGCAATGCTAGATATTATTGATTTAAATAGGACTAATGGAGTCGATCGAAATAGCCTCCCATGGTTATTTAAAACAGATGAAAGCAATGTTGTAAAAGAGCTCATTCGAAAAATTAGATTTCCAACAAGATTTGCTTCAAACATCAAGAATATATTAACAAAGAAAGTTGAATTTGGCGGGTTAAAAATTCATGATTAGCATACCTTCATCAAGGTAATTTATTTCATATATTTGTTATGTATTGGTAAGAATCGATGTAATATTTTTAAATTTTGCAGATATATTGTTAATATGAAATCATAAATTTATTAATATGCCATTGTTTTGTTACAGTATGTGCTACCTCTATCTTTGCTCGAAAGCTTTGACAACAATGTAAAAAAATCTATATATAACCTTGGAAAATACATGAGGTAAATAACGACAGATGAACTACATATTATTATTTATATGTAATAAAAATGTTGTAGAATTTGTTGATGACATGTGTTTAATTTACTTGTAATATTCATGTATACAATATTGTCTTTGTTGAAACATATTTTGTTATCGTAAAATTTGTAGGTGGTTGTCATCTAAAGAAATCCATAAGGAAGATATAAAATATTGGAATAGAGAAATTCCTCGCTTAATGTGTGCAATGAAAAAGCATCTACGTCCAACATTTTTCAATGTGAAAGAACACTACCTCATACACCAGGTTGAGATTGAATTGTGTGGACTTGTACACACAAGGTCAATGTGGATGGTGGAGAGACACTTGAAGTCATTGAAGGATTTAGTTAGACAAAGAGCATGTCCTGAGGGTTCTATGGTGGAGGGGTGTATGGTATATCAAACATTAGTGTATATTAGCGATTATCTTCCTGATTTAGGGAGGAAAATTAATATGCATTGCATTTGGGGTGTCAATAACGTCAAAATATCTGAAGTGGAGGTCTTGGTCGGGAATGGTAAAATGAGGAAAGTGAAAGGTATTATATTATTTTATTTTTATCTATATTGTATTTCTTCAATTTATATTATACCTCCATCAATTAATATTATTCATTATTCTTACTAATTTATATTTTTTTTATTGCAACTAGTCTAGTGTGGGATGCACTACATTTATACATTGCTAACAATCTTGATTGGATGAAGCTATGGATAGAAAAATGTGAAAACCATCATGGTAGGTTATCATGGGAAGGGGTGGCTACATTAATTAAAAGAGCTCACCGTAATGAAGATCACAATCTTACATAGAGGGAGATTAATTTAGCATATGGTTTAAAAGATAAACAGTTAAGCATATAAAATTTTACCCGCACTTTTTGTTATTATACAAAATGTTAAATATGTATTATGTTTTAATATTTATTAAGTTTAAATATGTTTATTAATTATTAATTTATTTTGTACTTGTCGGGAATAATGCAGTTGAAGCACCACAAATCTATGTGGTATAGTGGTAAAAAATTTCCCGTCAAAAGGGTGGATGAAACGAAGAAAATTGTCGAGTCAGGGATAACTACAGTGTTCCAAGTCACTAATGTTTCTTCTAGAAGTGGAAAACATCCAAGACTAACAGAAAATAGATATTATGGATATTTGGATGATATAATCGAGTGTGACTTCAAATCCTTCAAGATCATTCTGTTTGAGGTCAAATGGTATCGTTTACGGATAAATGAACACGATCCTGAAAGGACTGTTATTCAGCATGACAATGGTTTTACCATGGTTAATACAAGGACATTTGAGTTGGGTCTAGAAAGTTATGTTCTTCCAAACCAATGTGAGCAAGTATTCTATTGCGAGGTTCCCGGTAAACTAGGTTGGTCGTTTGTTGTTAGATATGAACCAAGAGGAAGGCCTGTAAAGTATAATGTATCGGAAGAAGATGATATTCAAGAACTAGAAGGTGATACATAGGAACATGAGGAGGTAGACCGTGTATCGTCAGATGACGAAGTCAAAGAAGTTGATCGATCATATGATGTAGATGATAATGTTCTCGATGACGCTATATCTAATGATGATATTATAGAAAACTATGACAATACTGATGATGATGTTGATATGGCCAATCCATTCGACGATGATTCTGAAATACCAAATGATGATCCCCCCCTCTTTCATCTGGTCACTATCTGTCTTATATCATTTCAAATCTTGTGGTTAAAGGAACTTATCCCTTGTGTCGATGAAGAAAAAGGTTCGAATTCCTCCAAATTTTCCATATTTGACCTTCATGAAGTTAGCCCATATTGCTTGGGATTTGGATTTCACCCTTGAATATGTTATGCACATCCTTTCTAATGGTTTGGGCTTCAAGCCCTCTTTTGGCCCCATTCAAATCATCTTGGAAAAACTTTTGACCCACTTTGCCTCATTTGTTGCAAAACCCAAAAGGGTCCTTTCCATTACATCCAAGGAACATGGAACATGAAAATTTAAGACAACATTATAGACCACAACAAGTTGAGGATATCAATGTAGAAAATCCTAATCTAGGGGTCCATCATATTATTGTATAAATCAAGGTATTACTCACATTTGATATGTAAAAAAACATATAAGTGTTCCACATTTTTCTCTAGTGCCTCAAAGAGATGACACAAAATACGAGGGAAACCATTAGCCTAATTATCCCATCATGGGATTGTAAAACTACTCATTTGTGATCAATTATAAAGACACCCACACGTGGTTTCATGATATAGAATCCTATTACTGAGTGATGAATAGTTTACAACCCTATAAATTATTAGAGATGTGGACACACACCCTACATTAGAGATAAGAAAGAAAAATGAGTGTGGACAAGGTTGGCACTAGCACTAAAAAGAAGAGAACAATAGTGACGAGAATAAAGCAAGGCGAACATGGGAATCAATATATAGAAATTAAGGATATACTTGAAGATATTGCTATGACATTATTAATGGATATAGGGGGATCATCCCATATATAAACCCCCATCCTTTGGATCAAAAAAACATAATAGTGGTAAGAAATATAAAAATAAATAACTTGCCTTGCGTTGTGTTTGGGCGCCCATCTTGTGAACTCACCTTGCATTGCATTTGGGTGCCCAACCTTGGCGAGGTCGTATTAAAAAATCTACCTCCAAGCCAAAATTGGTTCTTATCCATCCTCTGGCTCATCTTTTTGCCTAGTGCTCCCTTGTGTGGTCGTTTTTCTTACAAATTTTCATGCGTTTGGGTGCCCATCTTGAGAACTAGCCTAAGCATACAATTACATATTGGGGTTCATCCTAGGGGTATTACACAGACAACCTAGTGTTTCATGCCAGATCAAAGCATATTGAGAAACAACATCATTTTGTAAGAGAAAAGATACAATCAAATGAAATTGACTTGATCTATTGTAATATAGATGATAATATGATAGATATCTTTACTTGAAGCCTCTTGGAAAGGTGAAATTTGAAATTTGTAAAGATAAATTAAGTGTTGTAAAAAATATATTTCTCCATTAAAGAGAAATGTTATAAAAAACCAAGAAATGAATAGGTGTCAATTTGGTAGAGAATTCAAATTTGATTTGATAAAGTATTACTATTTTAGCATTTTCACATCCACAAATTTATTTATAAATGTAACTTGTTTCAATAAAATAATTAAGTTGTGTGTAAGAATTCATCTCACTTCTACATGAATGTATTTGGATGTCTACTTTTTTTATATAACCCTAAAACTATAAGAAAATTTCTAAATAATAATATATAAAACCTTTTTTATATAACCCTAAAACTATAAGAAAATTTCTAAATAATAATATATAAAACATCTGCTTTAATTATAATGATATCAATGAAATTGATTTTCCATATATCTTTCTTATTTGTCTAATTATCAAATTTATATGAATACAATTTTATTATATTAAATAAGTTTTATATTCTAAACCATTTAGCTGAATAATTATAATATGCTTTCATTATAATGCTATCTTCATTGATTGTCCATTCAATTTTTTTATTTTAATATTATCTAGTTATAAAATTTATATGAATACAATTTTATTATATTAAATAAATAAGATTTATATTTCTAAACCATTTAGTTTGCATCATTATATTTTTAAATATATAGCTTTACACAATTATATTTTTAAATATATAGTTTTACACAGCTGATATAATAAATATTTCAAAATTTCATTAAAATTACATTTAACGTTTATTTTTAAAAGTTTATTTATGTTTAATAACATATTTATATAAATTTTAAATAATTTTTTATTTTAGATAAAAAAAATAAAATTAAAATTTTTATGTAATTTTCAAGTTTTTTTAACCACTTCAAAGCATATATTTTATTACAATATTTTGTTAGACTTAATGCTTACATTAGTATATCTAGTTTGGTTAGAGATAATTGAGATATTCTCTCAATCTTTTTCTCTATGTTTGGAATAAGTTAGATCTCACAATACTTATATAAATATATTGTATTTGGATTTGTATATGTAATAATTAAAAAAGTGTTCCTTTAATTTTTGTCAAATAGTATCACATCTAGTAGCTATGGCCTAACTCCATCACGAAAAGGTCCAAACATATGAGAGAAATGTGAGAGTAATGTCTGTATGCATATTTGAATTGTTTGTTTATTTGTTTGCCATTAAAGAAATCAATTTCAAGTATGAAGGAATCTGTTCGTGAAAGGAGCTGAACTCCATCACGAGAGGGTCCAAGAATATGAGAGAAATGTTAGAGTAATGTGTGTGTGGATTGTTTTTTTGCCATGAAAGAAAGTAATTTCAAGTATGAAGTGACATCCATTCAATAAATGAAGAGATCACAGCCTATTATTTGTATGTGCTATCACCCCGTGAAGGATATTGTTGTTGCTGGAGATAGCGCCGCAGTTGAGAAAGGTCATAGCTAAAGAAAGCATTGAACCTGAAACATCTCTATGTGTTTGTTGTATAATGAAAGATTGTTGTCATCCCTGAGTTTCGTTGATGAACTTAAAAAGTTGAGGAGGAGGCATTTTTCTCACACACAAAAAAATATTTTTCTATTATGTTATTGAATTATACAACTTACATATTTATAGGAATAGTAGAATTTTCCAGATCTCAGAATAGTGGATCTTGTTGGGATTTGATGACAAAGAATTCCCTCAATGATGGTTTTGGATCCTATTACTCTGCATTGGTTACAACCAAATAGACCAAGTTAGAATATGGACGGGGATTGAATTTAATAATCAGTTTCTTGTGTGAATGTATATGAATACACGTAAACCCGTAGAGGCAAAGGACAGAGTGTGACAGAAAAACTGAGAACTTGCCAATCTGTTGTAATCTCCATGATCTAGATAATAAGACAACTGATGCCTATGCTTGGTGGACGTAGCCCAATGTTTGGGTGAACCATGTGAAATCCTTGTGTCTATTATCTGTGTGTGATTGTTAATTATCATTGTGAATTGTATTTTCCGCATTTGCAATTCTAACAAGTGGTATCAAAGCTGGTTAGAGATGGTTGGAGGAGATTCAAATGATCGAAGGAGTCGCAGAAGTGAGGTGCGTAGGTTTCTACATTGCCGTAGGTCCCTCCTCTAGAAGGGTGCAATGAAACACTACTCATGTTCCTCCTATCTATAGACATTGTTTCTAATAAACTCTCAGTAGTAGGTCACCCATGAGATGATACTAGAACTCAACCAGGAAAGGTTTTCTAGGCCATACTAAGGTCTATACTCAACAGTTAATCCTAGGTCAAGGTGTCAACTACTGCAACTAGCATACAAGATCTGATTTCCCACATGTTCATCCCACAATGGGAAGTGTGCCCCTTTTCTGCTCAAAAGTCCTTTGGGTGCCCCACTTCTTTTCAACACTTCAACAAAATGTCATACATAAAGTATCAAATCCCTTCAGCTATTTCTCAATGCACCAACAACCAATATTTGATAGTTCTCTCATAAGAGAGAAACTTCCACATGCCTGACAACTTGCTTCTTTAGAGAACACGAGCCTGACCACCTACCCCTTCCAAGTACAAAATCTTGATACTCTTCTTATCAGTCAATCCCTCGAGCTTTCCCCATTCCATTGTTTGAATAGCGTGACAAAATCCATATGGTAAGAGTATAAGGATCCCATCCTTTCCCAAAAATAGTGAGATCCACCTAGATGGACACTTATCTTCATGAAGCTTCATGAGCTCCAGTCGTATATGCTTCCCTGCTCTTGGAATCTTAGATCAATATATCTCACGATTTGGGCCTTAGGGAATATTAAAATAATTTCTCTCTAACTTAAGCCTCCTTTCCCTCTAGTGGAGTTCTTAGTCCCCCCATACTCTTTCATCTAATTGGTTTGCAACAATGATGTATTTTATTAATAATATGGATGACAGACATTGAAAAATATTGAAATCATATAGAAAATCTGGCCACGAAACATATATACAATGACACTTAGGCCTAAGATATCTTGGCTCACTAGCCTAAGTGTACAATTACATATTGGGGTTCATCCTAGGGGTATTACACAAACAACCTAGTGTTTCATGCTAGATCAAAACATATTGAGAAACAACATCATTTTGTAAGAGTGAAGATATAATAAAAGGAAATTGACTTGATCTATTGTAATATAGATGATAATATTGTAGATATCTTTACTTGAAGCCTCTTGGAAAGGTTAAATTTGAAATTTGTAGAGATCAATTAGTTGTTTTAGAAAATATATTTCTCCATTAAAAAAGAATGTTATAAAAAATCAAGAAATGAATAAGTATCAATTTGGTAGAGAATTCAAATTTGATTTGATGAAGTATTATTATTTTAGCATTTTCACATCCACAAATTTAGAAATCTGTTTAACCAAATTTTATTTATAAATATAACTTGTTTTAAAAAGAATAATTAAGTTGTGTGTAAGAATTCATCTCACTTCTCCATAAATGTATTTGGATATCTATTTTTTTTATACAACCCTAAAACTATAAGAAAGTTTGTAAACAATCATATATAAAATATATATTTTAATTATAATAATATCAATAAAATTGATTTTCCATATACCTTTCTTATTTATCTACTTATCAAATTTATATGAATACAATTTTATAAATATTAAATAAGTTTTATATTCTAAACCATTTAGCTTGAATAATTATAATATGCTTTCATTATAATGCTATTTTCATTGACTTTCCCTTCAATTTTTTTATTTAAATATTATCTAGTTATAAAATTTATATGAATACAATTTTATTATATTAAATAAATAAGATTTATATTCTAAACCGTTTAGTCAGCATCATTATATTTTTAAATATATAGTTTTACACAATTATATTTTTAAATATATAGCTTTACACAATTGATATAATAAATATTTCTAAATTTCATTTAATGTTTATTTTGTTATGTTTATTAACATATTTATATAAATTTTAAATATTTTTTTATTTTAAATAAAAAAATAAAATTAAAAATCTTATGTATTTTTCAATTTTCCAAACCACTTCAAAACATATATTTTATTACAATATTTCGTTAGACTTAATGTTTATATTAGTATATTTGGTTTGGTTAGAGATAATTGAGATATTTTCTCAATCGTTTTCTCTAAGTTTGGAATAAGTTGGATCTCACAATACTTATATAAATATATTGTATTTGGATTTGTATATGTAATAATAAAAAAATTGTTCCTTTAATTTTTGTCAAATAGTATCATATCTAGTAGCTATGGTCTAACTCGATCACGAAAAGGTCCAAAAATATGAGAGAAATGTGAGAATAATGTGTGTATGCATATGTGAATTGTTTGTTTATTTGTTTTCCTTTAAAGAAAGAAATTTCAAGTATGAAGGCATCCATTCGTGAAAGGAGCCTAACTCCATCATGAGAGGGTCCAAGAATATGAGAGAAATGTGATAGTAATGTGTGTGTGGATTGTTTGTTTTCCATGAAAGAAAGTAATTTCAAGTATGAATCCGCATTCGTTTGGTAAAAGAAGAGATCACAACCTATTATTTGTATGTTCTATCACCTTGTGAAGGATATTGTTGTTGCTAGAGATAGCATTGCAGTTGAGAAAGGTCATAGCTAAAGAAATCTTTGAGCGTGAAACATTCTTTGTGTGTTTGTTGTCCAATGTAAGATTATTGTCACCTTGAGTAACGTTGTTGAACTTAAAAAATTGAGGAGGCATTTTTCTTACACACAAAAAAATATTTTTCTATTATGTTATTGCTTTATACAACTTACATATTTATAGGAATAGTGGATCTTGTTGGGATTTGGTGCAATAAATTCCTTCAATGATGGATTTGGATCCTATAATTCTACATTGGTTACAACCAAATAGACCAAGTTAGAATATGGATAGGGATTGCATTTAATAATTAGTTTCTTGTGTGAATGTATATAAATACATGTAAGCCTGTAGAGGCAAAAGACTGAGTGTGAGAGACAAAGTGATAACTTGTCAATCTATTGTAATCTCCATGATCTAAATAATAAGACAACCGATGCCTATGCTTGGTGGACGCAGATCAACGTTTGGGTGAAACACGTGAAATCCCTATGTCTAGTATCTGTGTGTGATTGTTAATTATCATTGTGAATTGTGTTTTCTACATTTGCAATTCTAACAAGTGGTATCAAAGATGGTTAGAGCTGGTTGGAGGATCTTCAAATTATCAAAGGAGTCACATAAGTGAGGTGCGTAGATTTGTACATCACCTGTAGGTCCCTCCTTTGGAAGGGTGCGAAAACATACTACTCACATTCCTCCCAGCCATAGATGTTGTTTCTCATAAACTCTTAGCAATAGGTCACCCATGATATGATACTAGAACTCAACCAGGGAAGGTTTTCTAGGCCATACTAAGGTCTATAATCAACAGTTAATCCTAGGTCAAGGTGTCAACTATTGCAACTAGCATACAAGCTTTCATTTCCCACATGTTCATCCCACCTCGGGAAGTGTGCCCCTTCTCTGCTCAAAATTCCTTTGGGTGCCCCACTTCTTTTCAATGCTTCAACAACATGTCGTAAAGAAAGTATCAAATCCCTTAAGATATTTCTCAATGCACCAACAACCAATCTTCAGTAGTTCTCTCATAAGAGAGAGACTCCCACATGCCTGACAACTTGCTTCTTTAGAGTACACGAGCATGAACACCTACCCCTTCCCAGTACAAAATCTCTATACTCTTCTTGTCAATCAATCCCTTAAGATTTCCCCATTCTGTTGTTTGAATATTGTGACAACCTACATATTCTAAGAGTATAAGGATCCCATCCTTTCCCAAAAATGGTAAGATCCCCACAAATGGACACTTGTCTTCATGAAGCTTCTTGAGCCCTAGTTTTATATGCTTCCCCGATCTTAGAATCTTAGATTAAGATATCTCACAATTTGGGCCTTAAAGAATATTAAAATAATATCTCCCTAACTTAAGCCCTCATTCCCTCTAGTGGATTTTTTAGTCCCTCCATACTTTTTCACCTAATTGGTTTGCAACAATGATGTATTTTATTAATAATATGGATGATAGACATTACAAGATATTGAAATCATATAGACACTCTGGCCACCAAACATATATACAATGGCACTTGGGTCCAAAATATCATGGCTTACTAGCCTAAGCATACAATTACATATTGGGGTTCTGCCTAGGGGTATTACACAAACATCCTAGTGATTCATGCCAAATCAAAGAATATTGAGAAACAACAACATTTTGTAAGAGAGAAGATACAATCAAAGGAAATTGACTTGATCTATTGTAATATATATGATAATATGGCAGATATCTTTACTTGAAGCCTCTTAGAAAAGTTAAATTTAAAATTTGTAGAGATAAATTAGGCGTTGTTTCTCCATTAAAAGGAAATATTATAAAAAATCAATAAATAAATAAATATCAATTTGATAGAGTATTCAAATTTGATTTGTTAAAGTATTACTATTTTAGCATTTTCACATCCACAAATTTAGGAATATGCTTAACCAAATTTTATTTATAATGTAACTTGTTTCAAAAAAATAATGAAGTTGTGTGTAAGAATTGATCTCAGTTCTCCATGAATGTATTTGAATGTCTGTTTTTTTATACAACCCTAAATCTATAAAAGGTTTGTAAACAATCATATATAAAATATATGCTTTAATTATAACGATATCAATGAAATTGGTTTTCCCTATACCTTTCTTACTTGACTAGTTATCAAATTTATATGAATACAATTTTATTATATTAAATAAGTTTTATATCCTAAACCATTTAGCTTGAATAATTATAATATTTGAATAACTATAATATACTTTCATTATAATGCTATCTTCATTGTTTCCCATACAACTCTTTTATTTGTCTAGTTATCAAATTTATATGAATACAATTTTATTATATTAAATAAGTTTTATATTCTAGACCATTTATCTTGAATAATTACAATATTTAAATAATTATAATATGCTTTCATTATAATTCTATCTTCATTGATTTTTCATACAACTTTTTTATTTAAATATTATCTAGTTATAAAATTTATATGAATACAATTTTTTTTATTAAATAAATAAGATTTATATTCTAAACCATTTAGTTTACATCATTATATATTTAAATATAAAATTTTATACAATTATATTTTTAAATATATAGTTTTACACAATTGATATAATAAATATTTCAAAATTTCATTTAACATTTATTTTTAAAAGTTTATTTATGTTTAATAACACATTCATATCAATTTTAAATAATTTTTTATTTTAAATAAAAAATTAAAATTAATTTTTTTTAATATATTTTTCAAGTTTTCTATATCACTTAAAAACATATATTTTATTACAATATTATGTTAGACTTAGTGCTTACATTAGTATATTTGTTTTGGTTAGAGATAATTGAGATATTTTCTCAATCACTTTCTTTAAGTTTGGAATAAGTTGGATCTCACAATACTGATATAAATATATTGTATTTGGATTTGTATATGTAATAATAAAAAAAATGTTCCTTTAATTTTTGTCAGATAGTATCACATCTAGTATTTTCAACCTTTGATTCCTCTACGATCTGTGTGAGGTTGGGTCTCTACTTTGTTCTCCCTCCTGATCTTTGGCAATGAAACTCGACCTCAGCCTTGTGCACACTTGCGCTCTACATGCAACTTTGTGCTATATTTCCTGAGC
>JASDQU010305754.1:14028-29065 GCA_032191745.1 Picea mariana | reverse complement strand
AAAACAGATTTCTTCTTCTCGTGCACTCCTTGCACTTGCTCGATGCCCACCTGGCAGAGCTCTACAAAATCTTCATTAGTTAAGTCTCTTGGTGGCTTCTCTACACAGTCTTCTATCCAAGGTGTTCAATAACCTTGAGGCTCTCTTGAGTATACAAACTATCCTGGTGTGACCTCCTGGCACGTTCTCCTATGAGATCAACAGAGAGATTCAGATGCGCACTCCTTGCGTTGGCTACAAAACTTCTAACATTTTGTTGTGCACTCCTTGCACAGCCTAAAAAACCCAGAACGATATAAGAGAACTCAACGAAGATAAAATAAATCTATCTTCGTACTGTAAATTAAAACCTATCATACATCTACAACATTCATTCATGAAATACAAAATACATGAACAATAATATGCAGGAAAAACTGCTTTTCTATTATCTTTGTGTGTCTATATAGATTTTTACAAAAATTGGATTGTAACAAAGCCCCAATTCTCTCAAGCTCTCTCTCTAAACTTCTAAGACCTCCTAAGGCCTCCTAAGGCTCTCTTTCTCAAGTCTCCTCATTAGAAAAGAGGGTTCTATGAGCTTATCCTCTCCATTGCCTCAGTGCTATCGATATCCTGCTACCGCACTGTATTCTCTACAACTACATTCTATAAATGTCTACCCAGACCTATCTACGCTCTAGGCTTGTTGCAGGAAACCATTTAAGGAAACCTCAACGAATACTTGTATAAAGGCGTGGCCTTCTCTTACATCTTTACAACATGAAAAATTTGTATCGGATCATATTTTAAAATTTAAAATAAAGAGGGTCGGGCCTCTCCCTTTCTCTACTACACATTTGCATGTTAGCGTGTTGGCGCATTTGCTGAGGTGGAGCGATGATCCTACATCAGAGGACTTGATGCAGACCCCCTACTTCGACAGGGTCCGCTGCCTTACCAGTCGATTGATATTCACATTCTCAAGCTTAAATGGCTCTTCGATTCCCTATAGATGGAATCCTGCTATCTGATCCACAGGCCCTAATGAAACTGCACCCACGCAAACAAGCACTCGACACAATCTTTCCCCATGCGATCACATGTTGTGACTACATGCCTTATCAAAAGGCAATTCACATTTCGAGAGATTTTTGAGGTAGCTTCCTCCCTTCTCCCTCGATTCCCAATTCTTCGATATCCACTCCAGATCAATGGTCACAGTTCCTCTTGCGATCTAATGGCTCATATTAAATCTCAAGTTCGGGCCTCACGAGTTCTTAAAACTCTACCCATTAAGTTCTCTGATGTGCGAGTCAGCAAAATTATGATCTCTCGCCATGTGTCCCTTCTCTATGGACCACTAGGATCATTTCATCTCCCAGTTCCCTGAGTATTTTCTCTTGTCTTCACCTTTGTTCTCCCGGTTCCCGATCCTCCAATGTATGTGGATCTCTGCCACCTGTCACCCCGGATCCAACGGTCCAGAATGATTTCATTATTTATCATTTCATGAGTTTGCTCCTCTTCTCCTTGCAAATCTCCCGATGTCTGATTCTACGAACACCCCGGATCTGCTGCCACATGTCCTCTGATGATGGATGGTCCCGATGATTTCAGAATGATCAACAGCTACTGTGATCCTCCTCCTGAGATTTGGTTTTCTTCTTGACTTGGAATATTTCCAATGTTTCAAAGGCTTCAACCTTTGATTCCTTTACAAGCCCTGTGAGGTTGGGTCTCGCCTGCGTTCTCCCTCCTGAGCTTTGGAAATGAAACATGACCTCAGCCCTACGCACACTTGCGCTCTACATGCAACTCCATGCTATCTTTCCTGAGCTTTGGGACTTAAAACAATTTCTCCTGTGCGCACTCCTTGTGCTCTGAATGGCCTTTAGATGGTAGTCTTTCAACACTTCATCCGAGTGTTGGCCCAGTGCACTCCTTGCATAGGTCTTCCTCCAGATTATTGAATAACTTTGTATCAACCCTTTCACTCCTGGAAGGGATATAATTTCCCTCTTGGCGAATTATGCTCAAGCACTCCTTGCTGAGCCGACAGAGTATTCAATAACTCTGTGAGTGTCTTCTCCTTGACACTTCTCTTATCTCTAAACTCAAAATAGAGTTCTTCTAGTGCACTCCTTGCATAGGTCTTCCTCCAGAGCATTCAATAACTTTGTATCAACCCTTTCACTCCTGGAAGGGATATAAGTTCCCTCTTGGCGACTTGTGCTCAAGCACTCCTTTCTGAGCAGATAGAGTATTCAGTAACTCTGTGAGTGTCTTCTCCTTGACACTTCTCTTATGTCTAAACTCAAAATATAATTCTTCTAGTGCACTCCTTGCACTTGCTCGATGCCCACCTGGAAGAGCTCTATAGAATCATCAGTAGTTCAGTCTCCCTATTCCTTCTTTGCATGGTCTTCTCTCCCAGGTGTTCAGTAACCTTGAGGCTTTCTTGAGTCTACAAACTATCCTAATGTTCCCTCCTAGCATGTTCTCCTCTGAACTCAATAGAGAGATTTAGATGCGCACTCCTTGCGCTGTTTACAAAACTTCTTTCTTTTGTGCACTCCTTGCATAGCCTAAAGAACCCAGAATGATATAACATAACTCAACGAAGATAAAATAAATCTATTTTCCTACCGTAAATAAAAACCTATCATACATCTACAACATTCACTCATGAAATACAAAATATATGAACAACAATATCCAGGAAAAACTATTTTTCTATTATCTTTGTGTGTCTATACAGATGTTTACAGAAACTGGACTGTAACAAAGTCCCAGTTCTCTCAAGCTCTCTCTCTAAACTTCTAATACCTCCTAAGGCCTCTTAAGAATATCTCTTTTTCAAGTCTCCTCATTACAAAAGAGGGCTCTACGAACTTATCCTCTCCATCACCTCATTGCTATCGCTATCCTGCTACTGCACTGTACTCTCTACGGCTACATTCTATAAATGTCTACCCAAATCTATCTACGTTATGGGATTCCTGCAGGAAAACATTTAAGGAAACCTCAACCACTACCTGTAAGAAGGCGTGGCCTTCTCTTACATCTTTACAATACAAAAAATATGTATCGAATCATATTTCGAAATTTAAAAACAGGAGGGTCAACGCCTCTCCCTTTCTCTACTACGCGTCTCTGTGTTGGTGTGATGGTACATTTGCTGAGGTGGAGCGATGCTCCTGCATCCAACTCCCTTGCTAGGAAAAACATGAGCTCCTACTCATGAGATCCCCTTCTCCAGTGTTGAAATCCTCCTGGATCCCAAATTCTCTTCTGGAGTTGTCCTCTTGCTCCTCTCTAGCTATGTTGTTGCTTCTACTTCTTCTTCTTCTATTTATTCCCTGCTGCTATGGTAGGTTCTCCTTTGCTCAGCTCCCTTTTGCTGACTTCTTCTGGCACTAACCTCAACATCATCTTCCATATCTCTTCTATCACCCTATCCAATTGCTCCAGTGGTTGGTTCTCCTTATGCAGTCTTCTTGGCTACAACTCTTCCTTATCAGTGGGTAGATCATCTTGATCCCCCATATAATTTTCTTCTTCTT
This sequence comes from Picea mariana, assembly GCA_032191745.1. Taxonomy (NCBI): domain Eukaryota; kingdom Viridiplantae; phylum Streptophyta; class Pinopsida; order Pinales; family Pinaceae; genus Picea; species Picea mariana. Next base: position 25,520 of record JASDQU010305754.1, on the reverse strand, counting down.
TTGTGTCACTAAGTTACCACTCTTCTGCAAACTTCAGGTCTATAGTCTCATCACTGAGTTGCTGCTCAGCTTCCTCCTCTAACAGATTAGCTTCTGTCAACTCCCCTTGTGTTGATTCAAGTCCAACTTCTTCCAGTTTTTGTTGGTGATGGTATGCTCCTCCAACTGTCTTGAACTTAGCCTATTGGATGTGAAAGCTTTGCACCATGACCCTTCTTTATAGGGATTCCAATTCCTCATACAGATCAATGAGGTCTATGATGTCTGCTTCTCTTTCTGCTGCAGGCTCTAGTGCTGCAATCATCTCCATTTTAGCTTCCTGTCTGAAAATTTGAGCCATTCTTCTAAATGCTCTTCTCCTTGGGAAAATTTTGATATCTTCTCCTTCATCATGATAGTCACTATCGATTGTCCTTCTTCTATTATTGCATATACAACACATTCTCTAGCCTCAACTAGGCTATCTGGTAGGAATATCCAAATTCCCCCAATAATCAGATTGCTCCTATGATCCTCCTCCTAGATGGTGAGAGTATTTAAATTCTCATCATATTCATTCACATGGTCTACAAACCCACATGAATCTTCACCTATCAGCACTCCTTGCTGAATTGAACTCACTTCTGAGCTCCTAATACTTTCAAATAGTCTCATTTCTTTCCCCCTGCCCACTTGGCAATTTGGGACTTCTCTTTTTCCCACCTGGAAGTCTATGAGATCAACTAATCCCATCTCATTTCCCACTTGGAAATACAAACTTTCATCACTTCCCCTTTGCCAGTACATGAGACCTTACTCTGATATATTTCCATTGCCCACCTGGAAACTCAAAAGTCCATTTCTTCCCACCTGGCAGTTTTCTGTGTCACTGAGGTTTTCAATGTGCCTCAACCACTTCCTCAACTCTTGTTGTTGTTTCCTGGCCAAGAAATTTTGAACTGGCCATTTGGCTTTCCTGTTCAAAGGCCACTCATACCTCTAGTGTACTTTTTCCTCCTGTTGCATCTTCAATGTTAGTTGTTCCATTATCGCCCTTATCTCAGCGAGTTCCTCATCAAATCCTACTTTACTCTTTTTTTGGTGGTCTCCTCTTCGACCACACTCATGGCCTTCAGTATCCATTTTCACCTTGTACCTGCCCTCCTGGAAAGCCTATGGATTACTCTACACTAGAGAGAATCTCCATATTCTTTGATAGCTCGCCTCGTTATTTAAATTTTTGTTGTTGCACTCGTGCAAAAACCTCCTCACAGAGCATCAGTACTCTGTCTTCCTTCACCTGTTGTCCACAAGTGAAATTTAGATTCTGATACCATTTGATGTAGTCACACTATCTTATCTATCTCCTTCACTTGAAATCTACAGACAAAATTAACTTTGATACCTCTTGATGGTGTGTATTAGAGTATCTCCTTCCACCATTTCTCCTTTTGTCTGTGGTCTGCAAATTCCTTTTAGCTCTGATACCACTTGATGCAGACCCCCTACCTCGGTAGGGTCCATTGACCTCTCGATCGATGGATATTTACATTCTCAAGCCAGAATGGCTCTTTGATTCCCTATAGATAAAATCCTTCTATCTGATCCACATGCCCTAATGAAACTACACCTGCACAAACAAGCACCTGCTGCAATCTTTCCCCATGTGATCATAGGCTGTGACTGTACGCCTTATCAAAAGGAAGTTCAGATTTTGGGGCTTTTGGAGGCAACTTCCTCCCTTCTTTCTTGATTCCCAATTATTCGATATCCACTCAAGATCAATGGTCATAGTTCCTCCTACGATCTGACGGCTTGGATAAAATCATGAGTTTGGGCCTCGCGAGTTCTTAAAACTCTGTCCATTGACTTCTCTAATGTGTGAGTCAGTAAAATGTCGATGTCTCACCACACGTCCCTTCTATATGGATGGCTAAGATCGTTTTGTCTTCCATCTCCCTGGGTATTTTCTCTTGTCTTCACCTTCATTCTCCCAGTGCCTGATCCTCCGAAGTATGTGGATCTCTGCCACCTGTCACCCCAGATCCAATTGTCCTGAATGATTTTGTGATTTCTCCTTTTGCAATTTTTCTCCTCTTGTCCTTGCAAATCTCCCAATTTCTGATTCTATGAACACCCCAGATATGCTGCCACCTATCCTCTGATGATGGATGGTCTCGATGATTTCAGAATGATCACCAGCTTTTGTGCTCCTCCTGATCTTTGGTTTTCTTCCTGACTTGGAAGATTTCCAACATTTCAAAGGCTTTGACCTTTGATTCCTCTACAAGCCCTGTGATTTTGGGTCTCACTTGCGTTCTCCCTCCTGAGATTTGGCAACAAAATGCGACCTCGGCCTTGCACACACTTGTGCTCTACATGCAAATTCGTGCTATATTTCCTAATATTTGGGACTTAAAACAAGTTCTCCTTGCACACACTCCTTGCGCTTTGACTGGCCTTCAGATGGTAGTCTTTCAACACTTCATCCAAGTGTTGGCTTGGTACACTCCTTGCACAGGTCTTCCTCCAGAGTATTTAGTAGCTTTGTATCAACCATTTCGCTCCTGGAAGGGATATAAGTGCTCTCTTGGAGAATTATACTCAAGCACTTCTTGCTGAGTTGATATAGTATTGAGTAACTTTGTTAGTGTCTTCTCCATGAGACTTATCTTATCTCTACACTCAAAATAGAGTTCTTCTCATGCACTCCTTGCACTTGCTCGATGCCCACCTGACAGAGCTCTACAAAATCTTTAGTAGTTCAGTCTCTTTGTGCCTTCTCTACACAGTCTTCTCTCCAAGGTGTTCAATAACCTTGAGGCTCTCTTAAGTCTGAAAACTATCCTGGTGTACCCTCCTGACACTTTCTTCTCTAAACTCAACAGAGAGATTTGGATGCGCACTCCTTGCGCTAGCTACAGAACTTCTAACATTCTATTGTGCACTCCCTGCACAACCTAAAGAACCCAAAATGATATAAAAAAAATCAACGAGGATAAAATAAATATATCTTCCTATTGTAAATGTAAACCTATCATGCATCTACAACATTTATTTATGAAATACAAAATACATGAACGACAATATGGAGGAAAAATTGCTTTTCTATTATCTCTGTGTCTATAAAAATGCTTACAATAACTGGACTATAAAAAGGTCCTAGTTCTCTCAATCTCTCTCTCTTTGAACTTCTAATACCACATAAGGCCTCCTAAGATTCTCTCTTTCTCAAGTCTCCTCATTACAAAAGAGGGCTCTATGAGCTTATCCTCTCCATCGCCTCAGTGCTATCACTATCCTGCTACTGCATTGTACTCTCTACGACTACATTCTATAAATGTCTACCCAGACTTGTCTACGTTCTGGGATTTCTGAAGGAAACCATTTAAGGAAACCTCAACCACTACCTATACAAAGGAGTGGCCTGCTCTTACATATTTACAACACGAAAAATCTGTATCAGATCATATTTCAAAATTTAAAAACAGGAGGGTCAGTGCCTCTCCCTTTCTCTACTACGTGTTTGCTTGTTGGCGTGTTGGTGCATTTGCTGAGGTGGAGCGATGCTCCTACATCACATATTATATTGGAAGATTTTGATGAAAGGAGAGTGGTGGAAACCCCTCCAAAGTTAGCTGAAATTATAAGAAGCCTCATAGAAGAATTACAAAGCTTTAAAGAAGATAATGAAAGGTTGATGAATCTAAGGAGCCCAAGAATCCTAGACAAAGATTTAAGGAATAATTACAAAGCTTATAAGGATCCCAATTGGGACAAGAAGACATATAATGTGATGCATCAAATCAATAAAATTATTTATGAATAATGGTGGCTTGGTCCCCTTCTTCCTCTGCTCTATCTTTCCTTTCTTCTTATCTTCCCAAGCCATTTGGTAAGTCGAAATTCCTCTATGTTGATCATAGATTAATTTATCTCTCCTTATGGTTTCCTCCAATGTCTTCAGATCATCATATTGTATCTTATCACTAAAAATTGATGCCAGCCACTGAGGTACCTATGAATCTTAACCTATTCATCCTTGATGAAAGAAACATATTTCAACCACTGTAGAAATATCATTTCATACTCATCTATGCTCATACTCCAAAACTCGAGTTCAAATAACTCTGATGCACATGACCTATTATTCTAGATCGTTACCAAAGAGGATCCAGAATGGCTCTTGGGATCTCACAGACCCCATGTTTTTTTCTTTCCATGGGCCCATTATCCTGAATGTGCGGAATTTCAAGATATGGGACGATCCTTCACCATAAATAATTGTGTATGTGACCGCGGGATAGAATCCAGTGCTTAGATAAAAAGTTTTATTCGACATTCTGGGACTTCAGAGCTCCAGAGGGTTCACCCAACATGATGCCCCAATTTTCCCAGAGTCTCTACCAGTTGGATCTGATCACAAATTGGCTTGAACGATAGTTGTGGGTCTTACCCTGTCCTTCCACTTCTCTAAATTAAATGACCATACTTAATTCACTCGAAATTGGACAACTAGCATGGATTCATTTCTCTCAAGGATATACGGCTTGTGTTAGACCTAGAACTCCCAGATCGATGGTCCGTAGGGATGGGGAAATTCTTACCTCCAAACAATAACTCAACTATCCTGAATGGTCAAATCCATGAAGTCCGAATGACTCAGAGATCAGACTACTCAAAATTGATTTTTTGATCTATGGTTGGGGCTATTTTGGCATGATCAATGCCCTATGAGTATTGTTGGCATAGGGGCAGACCTAGGGTTCAATGCTACAACAGTGCACCAAACAAACCCTAACTACCTACCCTTTTGGAAACACCTACAAAGCATATGAAGTCTCACCCGAGTTAGAGGCGGGGGTGGTTCCAGGATTCAGATGTCTACAACCTTACCTGGGATATAGATTTTTGATTCTAACACTTAACAGAAAACTCAACATTTAACATTCACCAATATCCAGTCTTAGTTACAGCACAGTTAAACCCTAATTACAAAGTATCACAATATTCATTCAGATCTAAGGTACTTAAGAACTAAGCATACATACATAAGTCAGATCTAACATCCATCCATATTATTAATCACTAAGCATCAACAAATCTATCTATAAATTCATCTATATTAAAGAACTAAGCAAGTAAACACATAAACACATCAATACATTGCACACAACATAGCAACACAATATGTACATGGTTCACCCCCACCCTGGGGCTACGTCCACCAACTCTTCTCTTCTTTATTATCTTTGGTCAAGCTTCTTACAGACACATAACATCCAATTCTACTATGTAGAAGATAGGAGATATGTGCGCACTCTGCCATATCCTCCTTCTAGCTAGGGTACAACAACAAGCCTTCACACAGTCTCTTACAGTTACTTGCACTAGCCTTGCAAGCCTCACATAGTATACACAAAGCACTTACAACTCTTGATCACATAGATCTAGCTCTATCACTTAGCACATTGGCCTACTAGGTCTCTCCCCCCCCCCTTTTTCTTACATCGCTTAGCTACTTATTTATAAATTAAAAAATAGGCCTAAACATGGGTAAACTCATGGGTTGACATCCCATACCCATTACATAATCCGGGATCCCAAAAAGGGGCCAAGATCCCATGATTTCTACTTTGTCTTGTGCTCCACCTTCGACAGCCTATCGAAGTCCCAAAATTAGGTCACATGACCAAGAATCCTCAAAACTTGGTCAAGGGAAAACAAACCCGTAACACTCACCTATGACTCGTCCTGAGCCACTTTGATATGACTAGTTCTGCTTCACAATCCTCAAGCTTGGATTGAGCTTCATCGACCTGCTGCTGTGCCATGACCTCTTGTTCAATGAACTCTTGTATGACTGCTTCGTTGATAGGTCCCTCTAGGCGTTGTTCAGCTGTGGTGATGACTTGCTCTATTTCTTCTCCTCGACCTTCGATCTCTATGAAGAGATGGTAAGCCTCATCCTGTACAGGTTTGAGCCTCTGAGTTACTTCCATAACTCTAATCTGAATAGTGTGGACCTATTGTTGGGCAGTGTGCTTATCTTAATATCACTTCATTCTTTCCACAAATGACAAGGGCTTCAACTGCACCTGTATTGTCTCTGTTTGTTTCTTTGCTTCCTATAGTTGTACATCCAGTGCCTTCAATTCTGGATTCTCAATGAGTCGCTCATACATATGGGCACTACAATCACTTAGTTACTTGCATTCTATGGAAATGGCTTTGATTCTTTCATCTGCGCTTCGAGCAGTTGCTTCTCTTTGATCCCTTACATCCTATGGGGTGTCGTGTATGGTGTGGAGCTCTAAGTCTATTATTTGTTGTTGTAGTTGTTGGATAGCTTCTGCGAGCCACTCTACTTGATGCATGACTTGGTATTCTACCTGTGGTTCTAATCTTGTCACAGATTGGAGGGCTCTATTGACTGCTTCTTTCACTTCAAGTTGTTGTTCTTTTTCTTGTTGCATCTGGGCTTTCTCTTCTTCAAACTTTGGCTGGAGAGAAACCTTCTTCTATTTTGCAACTCTATGTTGTTCTATGATTATGCCTTGCACTTGCTTCAAGGCATGGGTGGATTGTTCCATTACTTCTTGAGCATGACAAAGGCAAGCTTCGACCACATCATCTAGTCGTCAGAGTTGGGATGGGTCATCTCCCAAATCTGGTTCCCCTGATGGTAGGGGCACAGTGGACACTGCATGGCTGGACTAAAGGGCCTGTTGTACCCCTTGGAATTTGACCTTAATTCTGTCATACATTTCCTCTTTCTTATCTTCTTGTTTGTCCATGATTTCTAGCGAAGCATCATTTAGTGTTTTTATGATGAAGTCAAAATCATTAGTAGTGAGCACAGTCTTCATCTTGGTCACGGTGGATTTCGATTTCTTATGGGAAAAAGGTTTTGGGGGAGAAACCTTCCTATTCTTGAAGGGATCGATCTCATCTCTAGGGGACGTTACTTCGCCTGGCTTGTGTTCATCTTCTTTTCCATTTATCTCTTCATCATCACCCCCTCGGTCAGGTGATACAAAAGAAGTCTTTCCTGAGGCGCTGCTTAAATCTTGGACCTCTTCGGTCATCTTCATTCTGCTGGGTCTGGGTGTATGATGTTATTTGTGCATGGTCTCTAGGTTGTTAGGGTCAGACATATCTACAGGGTTTTCCAGAATAAGGAGGTATGCAGACCAGTCCTTAGTGATCTCCTCAAGGTCCTCTTCCATGAGTTTGTAGTACGATTGAAGTTGCTCCTTATTTTCATCGGCTCGCACTCTTAGGTAGATGAAGTGTCGATCTGTGCATAACTTCATCTAGTGTTAGAACCTCTATAGGTTGTTCAGAGTCATGTGAGGTTCAGCTTTGATGGATCTCTTCAGCTGAAGGTAATATGTGTGAAAAACAACGTTCAACTGCCACTGTTTGTTCATATCACTTGAGTACCAGAGTGTGGTGAACTTCACAGCAAGTGGCCCGAACGATTCAATATCCAGGAAGGTCACACCTTTAAAAATATCCTAGGAAATAAAGGCAACGAGGATCAAGATCCAACTAAAGTGAAACTCGTAGCCTTGATCCTTTTCTTCGCAACAGTCTAGTTCCAACTGATTAACTAGGTACTTTGCCCAGTTCATCTATAGACCTTCAACGCACTTCCCTGCAAGTTCAATTGAAAATATTGTGACCTGCGTAGGTATGTTCTTCCTTACTAAATTTTTGGCTATTAGATGGCAAGATAGGCACACTGCGTCATTCTAGATGGAGTTTACCTTGTACCCTCGTGACCCCTTTTCAACATCGCCATATGTATCCTCGATCTTCTGTGCTAGTGCATGATCTGCGTCTTTTCCTAGATAGAACTCCTACGGGTCAGGTCCTTGCATACTTAATCCTGTGATCCTATGGATCAATGTCGGATTGACCGTGATACAGCCGTCTAGCCATAAGTATCTTCCATGGTAACATGAAAGCAATAACTTGACACATGCATTGACTTCCTGGTGCCTTCCATAGTGTGGTATTTTCATTATGTTTAACAGGGTGGACTATGCGAGGTTCATCATCCACAGTTGGGGGATTATCTTTGAGTTCTTCCCCTTCCTCCTGGCCAGGTATTTATACGAGGCAAGAATACTATAGTTTTTGCGATCTCTTAGGTTGAAGTCACTGAAATTCAACATTGCGATCTTGTCCTACTGCACTCGAACTACGCGTATCCCTTCGGGAGGTATGTAGTAACCATGGTGTACTCAAAATATCTTGGCACACTATCATGCCACACTACGTTGGCCAGAGGTGGGATGTAGTCGGGAAATATGGTCGGGATCAGCTTCGCATTTTCTAGGTCATCTCTGTGTTTGGTTCTCTTTTCTGTTGATGGTCGGGATGATCTGGATCCATGAGCAGTCAACGGAGAGGCTTGCACCCCTCTTGTCGAGGATGATTTTACACCCACATACATCACTCTTTCAGATATGACTCTCTCATTCATTAGGTCGATGAGTACTTCCTTCACAGACTCTTCTAGTGCACTAAGTTATTCGTACATACATGCTCGTGGTTGAATATCTTGGGTCCGAAGAGTAATTTCTGAATGCAACGGGATAGATGGAAATAACGCAATGATCACTGTGAGAAATCAACTATTATGAAGGCTTATATAGTCACGATTGGAAAATTTAATCTCGTTGCATGTCATGACAAGATAAATAGAAAACTTAGCAACGGATCTCTTACAACTGATGAGAAGGCTTCATTAACTTAGTTATGTCCATTATGGCACGGTCCCAATAGTTTGGTGGTGAAATTTCTGACCATAAATTCCTTTCTACCTATTCGGGCCACCATCGGTCCAACAATTATACTGTTCCCAATGGCTATATTGCTTTGCCATGGGGAAGTGCCATATGATAGAGTTCTGATATCCTGACGAAGTTCCAATTTTGCAAATTTTCCTTCTGTGAAGTTCCCTATGGAACCTTCTATAACTTTTTGATCTTAGCTCTCTTCTTACTTAGTTTTCTAGCCTTCTTTCCAGTGAGCTTCGTCTTAGAATTCCTTTTTCCAGTCTGATTCTTATCTGCTTTTGGCAGAGTAACTTCACACTGGTGAGATTCTTTCCTAGAAATCAGGGGTAATACTTCATCTGTATCTAGAATAGGTACTTTAGTCTTCTGTAGGTATTCTGGTGTTCTTCCCACTTCGACATCCAAGTCTCTGGTTTTAAATAGATTTGCTCGGTTCTCCTGTTCTTCAATCAAGTGTGTGATCCTCCTAGACATGAAATATTTCAACTCTTACTTATTTTTTTCTAAGACTTCTTCTTCTTTCCTTCTGGCCTAATCACCTTCAATCCAAGGTTTTCCTAGTAACATAGCAAATGGAGCATCGTTCTCAATAAATTTAACAACTTCAAATTCTTCCTCTGTCGAAGTTCCATGAGCATTCATAGGTATCTAGGTAAGTCTTCCACATAGGGTTATCAACTTTCCTCTGAATAATCCTATTCCTCCTAAGGAAGGAATCATAGTAGGCTGCCCTAAAATTTCCCAAGTTCTTTCTGTCATGATATTCACCTATGTTTCCTCATATAGAACAAAGTCAATGTCGAAGTCTGTTATTCTTGTTTCAATGCACTCTTTTTCTTTGAAGATCTCTGATAAGATGATATGTTGGTGTTCATTCAGGTTTTCTTTCATGTGTAGAAATACTTTTTCTGATTCTTTCTAGTTTTCTTCGATAATATCAATTTCTTGACCTTTCTCATGGTATTCTTGTCTCATATTCATCCTTTCAACCTTAGCAATCATTCTAGGGAAATCCATAGCTTTGAAACAAAGGAAACTAGGTATTCTACCATGACATTCCTTAGCCATATGTCCCAGTCTTCTGCAACTGTAACAAAGGGTTAATCCCCTCTTTCTCTTAAATTATCCCTAGCCTTTCCTGTACTGTGCACTAGGATCATGGTAGTTAACCTACAAAAAATTCTTTCTAGGATCCTACATCCATTTGTTAGTCCAAACATTCTCTCTATGCATAGGTATAACATATCTTTCATTGTTCTTATCATATCTACTCATATTAAATCTTCTTTCTTCTATCAGTGCCCTAGTTTTCAAGCTAGGACAAATCTTATCAAACATACCTAGATCCATACTTTAGAAGCAAAAATTTCCACTAGTCTTATGTTCAACAGAGCACAAAGCTTCCATATCTAAAACTTTTCACTATTCTTACCTCTATCAGAGAACAAAGCATTCAGATCTTACCTCTTTTCTTTAGATCAAACTTCTTTTCTTAGCACAGAGCTTCACAGATCGAGTAGAATACTATGCACTAGAGGGACATATCTATGCACAAAGCTTTCACAATTTTAGGTCAGATCATCACACAAAGATTCTTCTTCCTCAGTTCCCATCAATCATAGTTTTAGGTCCCAGCAGCCGAACCATTTGTTGGCACAGGGGTAGTCCCAGGGTTCAACGCTACAACAACACACCAACCAAACCCTAACTACCGACCCTTTCAACAACACCTACGAAGCAGATGATGTCTCACATGAGGTAGAGGCAGGGGTGGTTCTAGGACTCAGATGTCTACAACCTTAGTTGGGACACAAATCTATGATTCTAACACTTAACAAAGCACTCAACAGTTAACATTCACCAATATCCAATCTTAGTTACAACACAGTTAAACCCTAATTACAGAGTATCACAGTATTCATTCAGATCTAAGGTATTTAAGAACTAAGCATACGTACATAACTCAGATCTAACATCCATCGATATTATTAAGCACTAAGCATCAACAAATCTATCTATCATTCATCTATATTAAATCACTAAGAAAGTAAACACATAAACACATCAATACATCTCACAAAGAATAGAAACAAAGCATGTACATGGTTCACCCCCACCCTAGGGCTATGTCCACCAACTATTCTCTTCATTATTATCTTTGGTCAATCGTCTTATAGGCACATAGCATCCAGTTCTACTCCGCAGAAGACATGAGATCTGCGTGCACTCAGCCAGATCCTCCTTCTTCTAGCTAGGGTACAACATCAAGCCTTTACATAGTCTCTTACAGTTACTTGCACTAGCCTTGCAAGCCTCACATAGTATGCACAAAGCACTGACAACTTTTGATCACATAGATCCAACTCTAGCACTTTGCACACTGGCCTACTAGGTCTCTTTCCCCCCCTTTTCTTACATCCCTTAGCTACTTATTTATACATTACAAAATAGGCCTAAACATGGGTAAACCCATGGGACGACATCCCATACCCATTACATAATACCGAATCCCAAAAAGGGGCTGAGATCCCATGATCTTTGCTTCATCTTGCACTCCTCCTTCGAAAGCCTATCGAAGTCCCAAAATTAGGTCAAACATGACCAAGAATCCTCAAAACTTGGTCAAGGGCCAATAAGTATTCGGGATCCAAAAAATATGGCTACGATCATCTGATCCTTACCAAAGGATTTTTGACAATCCCT